>JAHZNE010008300.1:0-11545 GCA_027744055.1 Callyntrura sp. NNG-2020
CTGTCACTGTTTAAACAAGACTGGTCCTTTGAGGCCTATATACTATTTTCCTTATATCATATTTATTATACCATATGGATCTGTTTGTACTAAAAAAACGATCTGCAATAAAGACTTAATAATAATAATAATAATAATTACTTTCCCATACTATAAGTAAGACGAATAAAAAGATGACATAACAATATTAAGAATGATGAAAGCTGAGGGGGTTTATCCGCCCACGCAGATTTATTTCGAAGTTACAAATTTTAAGTGTGTTTCATCCTCCGGCTTTCTGCTCCTTAATCCCATGTGATGTTTCCCAAGAGGTACCAAGTACCAGGGCACTTCACCAATGAAAGAAAAGCAATCTAAAATTAGTAACATACCAACCCGTACATCGTTATATTAAGTAACATGGAGTTTGCGTTTGGTTTAAGGCTAGAAACATCAGAATTCATAACAGGAATTAGCTTAAACGCATCATATTGCCTTTGTCTCTTTCGGGACCTGTTTTTGTCCATGTAATGTAAACCTAAGAGGGAGAAAAGTAAACTGTACAAGTGTTGTATTCCATAAGAGAAAGGTGAAGTGGCTGCATTCCGATACCTTATTACGTAGGGGAGATGGGGATCCGACAAAAGTGACATGCTAAACTTTCCAACAAAGGTTTAATTAGTGCTACAGCTACATCATTTGT
This sequence comes from Callyntrura sp. NNG-2020, assembly GCA_027744055.1. Taxonomy (NCBI): domain Eukaryota; kingdom Metazoa; phylum Arthropoda; class Collembola; order Entomobryomorpha; family Paronellidae; genus Callyntrura; species Callyntrura sp. NNG-2020. Next base: position 683 of record JAHZNE010008300.1, read on the forward strand.
TAAATTTGTTGATTAGTGCAATTTTGAAAATAATGCTTACACCATGCCATACATTCACAAATATCTAGATATACTAATTTACAATTTTGATCATTCATTCATTCATTCATGGGAAACAATCTCCTACTAAACATTTGGACCGATTTCCAATTAGATAAATAATACACTTCTATATTTACTCTAATGATTTCCATGAAATTTTTAGCATACGTCCTTAGATTTAAAATAGCATTATCCTGTACGGGGCAAAAATCAGCTTGCTAACTTACGCAGTTTTCGAAATAGTTAATTATATTAACAGCCCAAAAACATGACTATATAAGGATGTATTGTTGCAGACTGCAGACAGTCCCGGGTGGTTCGGTGGTCAAACGTTCCGAATAGTGGACGTGATACTTTGTCGGTTGCAGCATGGAGCCTCGGCAGACGCAACAATTGTTTATGCTTATGGGTTTGCTTAAATAACGATTATAAGAAGGGTGTGGGTTAGCAGGTATATCATAGGAGTGTTCTTTCACGTTCGGCTAAGGTCGAAGATGTGCTATGTAGGGTATTTCCGGGGGTATTCTGAAATCGAGGGGAAAGTGAAAAAATATTTAAATTTTTAAATTTTGTGATGGGTAGATGTCAGACTACGTGTCCTTTTTGAGCAAAAATGGGTTCTGCGGGCCAGCCCCCGAGGTAAAATTAAGGGTAAAATGTGAAAGATGGAATAGGAATTTATCCGTAGATATAGAGCTACCAGTCTTAAACCGAAACATGGGTTCTGCGGTTCTGAACGGGATAAAACGTGGAGTAAAAAGAGTAAAACCATAAATGAATATGAATTTACTCACGACTTATTAAAGTTTTGCAGAGTAGTATTAGTAAGTTGAAATGGACAGCACAAAGGTAGAGACAGTTGGTTAAATCAGACCTGCAGAAAAGAAGCGTAACAAGGGGACACATCCTCACCAGTCGAAATTGTACTGTAACCTTTTGCACGTTAATAAATTCAATCAATCAATCCCCAAACCTGTAAGGTATTTGGCCCCTCATCTCAGGAGGGAACGCTGTTCCCCCTGTGCCCTGGTTCCTACAGCCATGGGTTACATCATTAATAAATCAATTAGAAAACATGCACAGGTAATTTTCTTGTCAAATTAAATCTTTGTCCAAACAATAGATTTAAGAACAACTAGATAGGAAAAGGCTTAGATAAATAAAAATATTTATCTAAGGGAAAAGGTCAGAAAATATGAAAATAATCTATATTTGTTATGTCAGTACTTTATCACCTTAGCGCAGCAACACAACAAATTACCAAGCAGAGCTATTTCTCCTTCGTCAAAAAATAAAGTTTTGTTACTTGTTTTGTTTTCGAGTTACTTAAGATTTGAAATAATTTGTCCATAAATATTGGTATCTATTGGTACTGAGTACTTAACCCTTTGATGACATTATTCACACACGCACTTTGACAAACAATCGACCTTTTCCTATCTAGTTGTTCTTACATCTATTGTCCAAACGGACTAAACGTTATGAGTTTGTAGAAATACATAACTGAAATTCTTCTCAAAGTTTGTAAATTTAATGCCGGGGCCGGACCTGGGAACATCCATTTGAATGAGAGCAGTAAGCGAATAGCTTGTATGTGCTAACTAATGACACCACTAAAGAATTCTATTTTAATAACAATGTTCATTTCAGTAACATTGTCTCAAGCATCATAAAAGAGAGAGCAACATGCAATGCAAGTATTTTTGCCAGTCGTTTCAAAATCAGGGGAAATGGCTCCTTCCAACGACGGCGTTTGTAACTGAGAGGTTTCCTCATGGATCGCCTGCGTCGTACTTCTTGGTATATCACGCTTCGTGGCAGTACTGCGGCCGGCTAGAAAAGTGCTTTAAAAAGAAAGTTACACTGCACTGGGGGGAGGGTTCTTTCGCTAATGGGCTTTAAATTTTGGAACACATTAAATCAATACAATTGCACGTTGTGTTGTATTATGTTAGCATGTATAATCCAGCAAAACTTTCGAGTATGCAATTTTCAAACAGAAAATGGTAGTGACGAGACGACGTTGCCACGCATGACTTATACGCCCGTATAATATGGTAAAATTATAATTCGAAATTTGTAGCTAATATGATTGACCCAGCGGATTTATTTACATAAATATTTATTTATTCATTATTAAAATTTTACGAAAGATAATTTTTTATCGAAAATATTCTGTTTGTGACTACCTAAATGATCCTCATGTGTCAGTGAATGTTGAGAATTACATTTTTGTAAACTGTCGTTAATGTTAATAAAATGACATGAGTATTACAACAATAATAAACCATTATATTTTGCTGCTGCATTTATCTAACAATCAGCTTTAGCAACGTCTTTGTTGAAACCGTAGTAGTCGTTACAGTTCTAACTCTCGTACAAGTAGTAACATACTTTATGTAAGATATCTATAAAAAGGTATAAAATGAAGGAAAGACAACTGCATGATAAATGAGTTATGATAAGATTTTATCGTATTTAAAAAAGCGAGTACTTTCAAGTGGAATGTGAAGTTAAATTATATAAATAGTACTCATACAGGTACCATTGAATGATGATTGTAAAGGTAAGTTTCATGCATGAAATACAATCATTCACATTATTCGTACTATTTGGCATTGGCCACTCATTTTTGGGCTTGGGGTTATTTGGGGGGACACGTGCCTCGACAGAAAATCTTGTCACTACTACAGATCATCCTACAGTTCGCCGCGTGAATACTCCGTTGTTGATTCCCCAAATCCTCTTCGCCGAAGCTTTGGGATGAGGAAGACATAACCAACGTAGACAAGAGCCTGCAGAGCTCCAAAGATAATGACGGTTACTGTAAACGTTAAAAATTAAAGAAATCAACGATAAGAGGGCTTGTCAATAAAAAAGTATTTTATATTTATTTTCTGACAGCATACCGGACACTGTGGTTGCCATGTGGCCGGCCCAATTGCAGGAACGTCCTCCTGCCGCAGGATCCTCATCTACCCAAATGCGTTCCTCGAATCCAACGGAAATTGATCCCAACGCCTTAACGTATCCTTCCACACACTCGTCATCAAACGCAAACGCAGTGCTGGTAGCATTGTCCAAGATAACATCCTGCCAAAATCCTGGTTCCTTCCGCACAAATTCAAACACGCTTCGACCCTCGTAAAGCAACGTGGGAATCACTAAATAATAGTCCGACTCCTCCACAAGGTCGCCCAACTGCGGGATCCCATTGTTGTCCTGAGTAATTCGAATGCGACTTACGACAACGTCTTCTTTCCCCTTTTCTTGTTGACTATCATAAAATACTTGGAGTCCATTGGACAGCTGTAGAAACTGCCCCCAATCCGGAACGCTCCCTGTGGTTGTTGCTTTCATCCCGTTTGCCCCAGCCTCCAATACTCTCCTCAGATTCCGACCTTTGACCCTTACCAAATGCGCCATGTTATGGCTTGGTAGCCATTTTCGAATATCAAAACGGGAAATGTTTTCACCAGCTGGGATGTCATCCTGAAAGATGGACCCTGCGTGCCAGACACAATGGAGAGGAAACCTAAAGGAGCTTGCAGAAACCCGTTGTATGGCACAGTGGACCATAGCATCAGCAACAAGATTTCCTAAATTGCATTCTTGCCGCCGGCAAGCAAGTCCACCCTGAAGACGCACGCGAGATTTTCCTACAACATCTTCTTTCAGACGACGAATTTGGGCTTCCAGCATGGTATAGTCCCTCTGTGCTGCTTGGGCGGCAGCGTTCCCTATGTAAAAAAATACATGCATTATTGCAACATACTACAGACATAATATCTCATGTTCCTTCCATTTCAAGAATTTCATTAAGAATTGCTTACATATTTCTGGACGGCTTGTTTCAATCAATTTACTCCTTTCCGGCACTAATTGGAAACTCGCATTGTTTGCATCCAGATCAAACACCAAATTGCCTACGGAAGATCCGAATCTCCCCGCACTTGCAATATACCCATGTTTATACAATACTGGATAACTGGAACCTTAAACAAATATTTAATAAAAACCAGCCAGAGCTCACACATCCTTGTTCGCTTCCTTTCGCATTGCTTGTTCTGAAAACAATATATTCTTTTATATACCAGGAGGAATGACAGCTTCATAATCGCCGGAAAGTACGACTAGTTTCACTTCTGGAATTTGATCTAGTATGTTCCTGGCCGTCGTCATGTCTCCGTCACCAAGGGCAATAAAAAATTGGATTTCATGTTTGTATTGGTCTACCACGGCTTCAATGGAAGGGACGACAGAAGCAAAGTGCAGTTTCCCGGGGAGAGAGAGTCTCTTTAATTAAGAGTCACACATACACATGTAGATACATTTTTCATTTTTGCACTTTTAGTTAGTTACTGTTACACTAATGTTTCTGGAATTGTTTTCTTTCTTCTTCTCTTACTTCTGCAATTGGATTCACAAAACCGACGACGCCTAGCGAGATGGTCGTGTACTTTACCGGGTCAAGAACGTTTAGAACCCGAATATGTTTATGAATGCTAAAACTGCTACAAAATTCCAGCTCATCCTTGCCATACCCCGTCGTTTGGTTTTCAAAGCAAGAATTAGACAAAGTCACAATCCCTCCATCTAAGCTTTGAACATAGTCCAACGTTCGGTGAAGACCGGCTCCAAACTCCTTTAGACCAAGCGACTTTTCCAGAATAGAAAAAATTGGAGTACTTTAACGTTTTTATATAAAATATAAAGTTCGGAAAAAATACTATTTTTTATGTATCGTTTTGTACCGTGACATGCGGTCTAAAATGAGTTTTCACCAAACTCCCAAATTTGCCCCAGGTACCATCGATAGAGGATATCCATCCACTTTCCTCTCCCACCAGGTTCCCACTGCTGAGTCTCAATATATTTTCCGGAAGAACGTTACCTCCGTAAGCAGTGGAATCATTTAACCAGTGAGCCAAACTTCGAAGTCCTCCTATACATTGAAGAACCGCTTCCGCCTTATTCGGACAAGGGATTGGAGTGCCATCACTGGATAAATTCCCTCGCTAAAAATAAACCGTAATCAATCAAGTTACAAAGAAAAGATACAATAAAAAGAGGGAGAAAATCCCACCTGAAAACTTTCGATTTGTCCATTGACATCATTCCAATGAGTGATTCCTACACGAACACAGATACTTGAGGGAAGAAAACTAGCTAAAACAGTCGCCGCTACTACTGCTACCGGACCAAACATTTTTGAAGGTGGTATTATTTTCTATTTGGGTATTAGTAACCCTGTAAATCACGTTACTTTTACGTCGATATTTCATTAATCATTTTCCTATAGTTTCAACACTAAACTAAATCACACTCTAACAACTCACGTCAAACTGGCAACTGAAAAAAGTTAAAATACTATCTCGCTACTACTAAGCCCTCGGTAAATGAACTTAGGAGATGTTATCTGTGAATATAACACAACTAATTATTAGCCTCTTAAAAAGCACAAAACAGGAGGTTCTTGCGCAATAGTTAGGTAGCGTCTTCGTTTCATTAATGTGGACGACGCGGTATGGTGCATCAAAAATCAACCTATAATTATCAGATTTCTGCATACAGGCTACAGACGCCGTGCATCCACCCACTCACTTCAAATCTTATGTAGCAGCTTGGCAAGTCCTTTACACGTTGTTTATTCGCTTGAGAAATTGTAAAATGGTGCACCAAGCAAGATCAACACATTTTCCGACAGCCCAATTTTTTATACTTCTGCCTTATCAAATCTCTTTTTTTTTCATTTTTCATTACAGAAAAAAATTCTAGGTCTACAAATAAAGGCTGTTTATTATGTAGTTTATTATTAACTACGTGAGGCAAACTGTGGGTATAACCTGTTATTAAGTAATATAATTCGCTTTAGTCAACCATGCAAAACGGCATGCTGAAAACCCCTACAGTACGTTTAATTGCCCATTGTGTTGTTAGTTCAGGTATTATATGTGGTTAGAACCAATTTATTTACCGTCTACCTGAGTCGCATGTACCGTTCGCTTGAAAACAAATTTTGGGGTGAGTACTCTTTACAGGAGCCAACAATATATAACAAAATTATATGCTACCTTAAATACCTTCGGCGTACCTGGCCTATCATCGACATGTCAGTATCAGGGTCCCTGTGATGATATATTGAGCACACATAGATTGTAAGATTGCATAGGATGATGCTGGTGGGAAATGCACATTAATAATGCAAATGGTCTTAAGGAGGCGTATTGCAAAAGTGTGGTTTTATCAATCTTTCCGTTTTTCTTCTCATTTACATAAAATGGAACAGAGCTTGTTTAAGGAGTGTGTCGTCTTAATTGCACGTAAGTGCAGCATATCCTACTTTTTCCTTGTATCCCGATAGTGTAAGTCACATTCCCAATTACACAAGGACTATAATACGGTTGTGTCGCTCGCTCCCTATTCCCTCATTTGCACAACACTACAACGATTTGACGTTACGCTTGATTTAGTTTAGTTTGGTAGGACCAGCTAGTATGCACTATGCACCAGTGCCATAAGTACCGTATTTGACCTTAAAATGAAAGTTTCTTGACGCATGATTGCCTGTTGATAGGACACATCATATTCTAACGTAAATTCTGTTGCTCCAACTAATTTGTTTCATCCCCATATGCCTTTATGAGAGTAAACGACTAATGCTGTGAACTGACAGAATATTTAAAGCTGGTAACAATTGCCAACGTTCACTAAAGAGGATTCCTACAGAAAGCGACACATCACACACATCAGGATCAAAATATATTGTGGTGCTTTGTTTGTATTGTAAGCATTTTGTACTGATAGTCTGCTGTGGGCAAACACAATTCAAACCTAAACGCCCAAGCAGCCGACCGCGACCGCATGCTATATGCGTCATAATACATACAACATAGTTAAAGTTAGACTATATATATTATAGTAGACTCAAATGCATCCTGTTTTGCATTTTTTATTACTTAGAAGCTTGTGATGCGATGATTGATGATAATAGATAAAAAGAAGCAGGTAAGGTACACACTACTTCATAAACAGCGGTTATACGTTCATTCGGACTATAATAGCGAGGGAAATTAGGTATGACTATGCTGATAAAATAAAACATACTTTTAAACGACATGTATGTATTTAACTGGCTTTATTTTTAAGTACTCAAATGTCAGTAAAGTACACAGCGTGTAATTACCATTCCCTTGTATATACATTGAGTAAGTGGAAGCTTTAATGTTAGTGACACGCTAGATTTAAACATATCCCAGTCGTCAATTGTGTTTCCTCAGCAACCAGCCAACTTTATTTTACATAAGAAGTAAATAATGTTCAGAGGTCAGCAGAGCAACAGGTCCTAACAAAATCCAGCAACGATACAGCACACTTTACATTGGGCCAGATTTTTACAGGAATTTTTACATTTTTACCTCGATGCAACTTAAGATACTCGCATTGTATGACTTGGTAGCATAAAGTGACTAATTATTTCAAACCATCCGATACACGTACTAATTTATTTCACAAGAGTGGATCATTACTGATTAAAAAATTAAGCAGAAGTATTAGCGTGATGATTTCATTTTAATATCGCGATTTTTCTGAATTCATTGACGGAATGACATAAGTTGTGGGATAGTTGTAAAAACCGACGAATCAATATTTATACGTACAAAATAAACATGACGCAAGACCAATATTACACTGATACAGTTGACAATGATGATAAAGGTTAATGAGGTTATAACGGATAATGATTGGATTGATAAGTGTGTTGAAATTTATATAAAATTGAACCGAATCTGTACTTTCTGTCAATCTGTGGTGGAAGCCGGTTTGATCGACATAAATATAAAAAAGAGCGCACGTCATAAAAGTATCGTATACGAGCACCATGCTTCATCATTATTTGATAGCCGCCTCCCTTCTCCTTTTAGGAGGAAATGGCGTCCACTCTGTTAACTTCAACATCACCTCTCCACCCGTAACAGACTGGGGAGTATGGGGACGTTTTGAATCATGTCCAGAAGGCACCGAAGTGCAAGGCTTTCAGTTGAAAGTTGAAAAATTTAAAGGAATTTTTGGAGACGATTCGGCGGTGGATGCTCTTCGTTTGTACTGTGGAGATCCGTTTAGCCAAAACACGACATACATTACCAGTAGTCAGGAGGAAAGCAGAGGAGATTGGGGTAGCATTTATTCCTGTTATCCTGGACACATCAACGGATTCCAGTTGCGAGTCGAACCTTATATCAATGGGGATGATACTGCTACAAATAACATGAGAGTGTTTTGCAGCAACGCACCTGACCCTAATACATATGTGGAAGGGGACGGGCTCAATTTTGGAATTTGGGGAGAAGTGCGACGCTGTTATACGGATCAAGCCATTTGTGGGCTGCAGACGCAAGTGGAAAGTTGTTCCAGTACAGGTATGTTTGTTGTGGGGAATTTGGTTTTTAAATAATATTTTTATGGTTCAATGTCAATGATCAGACAAATTCAGTTAAATAATAAGATATGTCCATGCATTTAACTGAGTTTGTTTTTTTCTTGTATTTTCAGATGATTGCACTGCCTTGAATAATATCCTGACAGAATGTTGTGACAGAACGTTGTGATTTATCCTAAAATTCGGCATCTCCAAATTGTTCAATCGCCAACACTTATCCCGAATGGAATATTTTTTTAAGATTTAAATTAATTGTTGCAATAAAAATATTTACAGTTGTTTAAAAACTCTTGATTAGTGCTTGTTTATTATCATATGTGCAAAAACGAGTTTGACACAGAGCAACTTTAAAAACCTTTGTAAATATATACGGTCATATGCTAAGATCTCCCTTTCCATAGTTTCTATAGTTAGTTAGAAGGAGGTTTCAGGTATTCTGAAGTGGCATTTTCTTCTTTAATATGAAGAAATCATAGAACATCTTATTTGCACCCTCCTTCTAACTATAGAAACTATGAAAAGGGAGATCTTAGCATATGACCGATAGAAACATTAACATTACCCGGCTCCCATGATTGCTTATTGTTAGGAAAGTTCACCTACAATTAAATACAATTTTGTTTTTTATAAATTGCTGTGTCAAACGCCAGCAACGTTTTGCACATATAACAATATATGACAATTTTGGTGGGCAGACAAGTTGTGAAAACTTGGTGGCTCCACTTTTCTAACTAACTAATCTTAAGTACGCATAAAATGAAATGAGAAAATGACACAAATAGCTGCCACACTCTACTCAACTCTAATTGAAGAATGCTTTCACATTCATATTGTACATTGTACATTTTTATGCCCAGCATGTATTAAAAAAAATTAAACATGCGTATTACGAACTACTAAAAGTAATACGGAGTCCATTGTATTATCGCATTTGCATGAAACAAAATATATTGGCAAACGAGAATATTATATATGTACTATTTACTTATAGTCAATTAGGACATGCAAAAAATTATGATGAACGTAAACCAAACGTATTTTTGTTTTAACATGAGCATGTATAAATACTTATCATTTTAAATGCATTACATGGAACACTTTGCATTTGTAATATCCACTTATTCAGTGTTTCATGAAAAGATATTTGCTGATTGGTAATTGATTGGTGATTTACCCACATGGGTAAGGTACGTACCTATACCTGGGGATCACACGGGTTGACCAAATCACGTTATATTTTGGCGCAAAATTTTAGTTGTATATAATATAATTGTGTACATAATTTCAGTTCATTGGAACGAACGTGGCTTGCATTTTACCATGTCCCGGGGGTTGACTCTAAGGGAACAAAGTCACAAGGTGTCCGTGATGGAACACTTTCGATATTCTTATTTAATTTCATTTCAAATTTCGAAAGAATCTGATGGAACGATTCGATAAAGATAATCGACGGAGAAACTGACTGACACAAAAAATTTACAAATATTCACCCACTAACCAATCTCACAGTTGTTTACATTTTTTACATTACTATTTACATTTTTTCATCGATCCCAGTACTTCCTTCGGAACACCTTAAAAGAAAGAAACGCTAAAATAAGATCAGATACATACTAGAGTCGAATTAAGCAGACATTAAAGAACTTGAGAATTTACAATTAAATGACACAAGACACAACGTATCACATCAACTTACAAAAAACCAAATACTTGCTCAGCTAGATTCCCATAATTGATTGATTATTGGTTTTATCTTACTTGTTATCAGCATTAATTGCATACAATTAAACGTGAATTTAGCATTACTCCGAATTTAACAACCATTATAAGTAACAGCTTGGCTTATAGGTAAGACAAATACCTGTTTGAAACGTACACAAAGTCGTCACAACGTTGAGTTGGACTAGATTAACTTGAATCAAAAATTGCAAAGTGAAAATGTTCCAAATAAGCTCACTTGTCGCTACGGTCCAAATAATCCCTTCATTCTCTGGCACAATAAAGAATGAGCGCAGTTGCTTAGGTAAATTAAATTAAAAATTCATTAGACTCAGCTTTTTAAAGGAAAAATCATTGAACTTGAATTCGTGTGGTAACAACGGAGCCATGGAAATAAATTTTCGAACAAACTTACAAACTACAATCTTCGCTTTCCAAACCATTGTCAAACAGTATTGAAATTTTCAACGCTAACGAAATAATAATAGGCATTAAGGGAAGCAAAATTAATGTATCATGTGCATATTGAGTATTGTAAATGTTTCGTGTGATGTTTTCCTAGTAAGTACTTCGTTTCCACGTACAACAATGTCAAATGTGCAACTTTGCAAGTGGATCTAAAGGGGAAATAATTAAAATCGTTACATAACGAGACCTCAGTG
>JAHZNE010008301.1:0-10545 GCA_027744055.1 Callyntrura sp. NNG-2020
GATTTTTGTGGGGGATTTTGTTTATCTCCCCAACTTTGCGCACACACGTCTACACAAGCACACCGCACCATCACATAAAAAAAACGAAATCGTGCTATCCCGCGATCCGAATCTGTGGGGCTCAAATATTCCCAAAACACTCTACGGCGTTGAACACGCAACATACGTTGTATGTATCGCAATGCCCCAAACCAGTTGTTAAAGTGTTTGTCTACTTTTTCTCAACGAAGACGATGGACATTTCCACTTTTGTCCAGTGGACAATTTTCATCATCCAGTGGACGGATGTTCCTTGATTATGAGTCAATATGAAAAACGTTTGAAATGTTTATTTTGTACCCTGCGTATGAGTCTGTTATGTTCATGGTCATCTCAGAGTCTCAGAGAATGGTAACTTCAAGAATGGATTATGACATCACATCACTCCCCGTGTGACATTTTCGCATGCATCGGACCAAGTTCTCCATTTCCATGATACCAAGACCTCCAGACCAAGACATTGCCTCCGTAAAGACTTATTCTTTCAACACTGTTATTAATCATACCGCTATAGTTTTCATTGATACACAGAGAAACGCACACCTGACCGAGACACCATTAGAAAGGTAGCCCGCATTTCTGTAATTAAATCGGTCTCCTGGCCCATAAACATGTGACTGTTGTTTTCATATAAATTCTTTGACTTCTTGTATGAATTCTTCGTTGGAATAATTTGAAGAGATTACATAATTCAGCACGATGTTATGTGTCAGTCCATTGTACAATAAACTATTTAAAAACGGATCTCAACTTTCCTGTCTTTTATAATACAAGTATTCTAGAAAATGCTTAACTAAAATATTTTGAACCAAAAAACGAAATGTATAATAATGAAGTAAGCATTTGATTTCCAGTTATTTCTTGTTTTAATGTGAATGTGTAATATGTCAGACATACGTCATGTCAGTGAATTTCTGCAAAGATGCAGAGCAGATGCATTATTAAATAATTGAGGCAGGCATGCGCCCCTAATCGTTATATGTCATCATGTACCAGTTCCCATTTTAATCCATTAATATCGTAGTAATCAACAATCAGTATTCTAGGCTAATTGCGGAGTCGTGTAGTTAACCCAAAAATTAGAGAGTAAGTTCCAAATAAATGAAGTCGGAAAGTCACAATGACTATAAATAGTCTATATTTTTAACACAATTTGAGGTAGTTTGGGACAGTTGGGAGCTCGGGTATAACATCTCATACCACAATGCGCATTATTGCAAAATTGTTGCTTTGTTTGGGTGTTTGGTGGGTTCATGCCACCAATGCAACTTCATCCATTAGGTTATATCCTAAACCAGAAATCTACCCGAGTCCAGAAGAGGCAAAAAGTAGTTTGGGTACTGTATTTGGAGCAAAACAATGCGGTATGAACAACAATTTAACTTTACATTTTTATTTCGGGTTTAACACGCGTAAATAAATTAAAATCTCCTAACAGGAGGTCCCGGAGAGTTTGTTGAATGGAGAATTGAGGGGTGTGAAACAACCGAAAGCACTTGTCAACTTCACGCTGATGACAGCTTACGTCATTCTGAGATTGACTTTAAAACAAGCCAATCACTACCAAAATTAGGTCTTCGAGTCACCGTGAAATATCCTGATACAGATACATTCACTATTTTGGACGTAGCCATTCCAAACAGCAATGTTACAGCAGGCTCATTACAAACGTTGAGAGTGGCGGGACACATTGATGAAGACGAAAAAGGAAAAACGGTAACTGGCCAAATGATTGTGTACAATTGGGCGACCAATGTTACAGAGGTTTGTGGTGAGGCAATGTATGAATTTATTTGAGGAAAATAAATAAACTGTATATATTTATTTAACTCTCGCTTCGTTCAGAATCGTTAATTTAATGATGCTTTAACATATTACGTAATCTACTAGTATAATTATGAGCGAGATTGTGCATTGTAAAAACAAGGAAGTTCTCTACTAAAAATTGAGATAAAATATCGTTTCTCACATTTAAATACTAACAACTTCACATTTACAACATATCATATGTCGTTGTTGAGCTAAATACCTGTGTTAGAACGCATGGGCATATTGTTGATGTAGAAAAGAGAGGAAGGGAATAAGTTACATTGGTTAATGTGCTGATGCAAAAGTAAACCCTTATTCTGGTTTTGAACCCTTAGACATGGTCTAGTGCTCTCACCATTAGGCTACTGAATCGTTTCATATAAGCAGTTCCAATAACTTCAGGTGTTTTGGGAGCTCTAATTTTATGTAATCCACATATCGTCATTCATGCTGAATAATGGCTGCATACAAATTAGTTTGTCCAATGTATTGCCATTCATTATACATTTACGTTTAGCATATGCCACAAATAATTATTCCAATGGCCAATCACGTAAAGCAATATCCAACAAATGTCAGATTATTTCCCAACGTCAGGGTCACAAGATTTCAAGGTGGAAAGTGCAGTATACCATGAATAAAAATTAATAAATTATTTGTTGGAAAACCTTAAGTTCCAATGAAGTACAAAATTCACCAATTCTTCCTACCTATCATATTTTTTAAATACATGTAAGTTTTGGTATTGATAAAAGGAAATTTCGTTCTAGTATTTGGTAATACTAATATGTACCACATATTTGTAAGTGTATTAAAATTAGCAGTGTCGACTTCGTTTCCTATTAGATGGGTATTAAATACGTAATACGTAACCAGAATTATAATTTATCATTTTAGCTACGGCGTTTATAATAATTATCCCTATGTAAGTACCAAAGTTTAAAATTAATATAAGGACGGAGAAGCTACGTTGCATCAACGTCTGTGACATAATCTGCATTAAATACTAACGATAGGGACTGCTAGATATCGTTAATTTTAGTTCGTGGCAACTTAACAGTAGTGTTGTTAATTATCGAAGCAGAATGTGGCACTAAAAGAAAGGACGGAATTAATTTTATGGTGTCTGGTGATACCAATATAGTTGTAACTAGAAAGCTGTTACGCAAATGCAATACAGATGTATACACGTGCCTTCATTTTATTAATCCATTACTAGATACTGCAAATTACGTTATATTCCCCAGAAAAGTATTCGCCGTTTAGAGTTAAATCATTCGTAATATATAAAGAGAATGATTTAAACGTGTACATGAAAATAATCAAATGTTTCAAATATAAAGTAAATTTAAGAGTAAATGAAACCGGAGCAGCTCACATGATTAATCCAATAAATTAAGTTTATTCAGAAACGGCTCGCAAAGAAGCTTCCACATCTAGTTCCATATATAATGAAATTTATCATAATTGTTAAGTACCGTTTTTAAAAGGTCCTGCCAGATATACGTAGGTATTTGAGACACTATATTATCATAGGATACCATGTTCAAGAACAAGACGTTTCATCCAAATCGGAGGTCATTGTATAAACCAATATCTACATGGTCGGCCGAATGAAACGTCTTTGGAGTTATTTTTTTAGAAAGGTTGTCATACAATGTATGTTTGATCAAGTTAGTACTAACTGATATCTAGCGTTACAATAACAGAAAATATTTTTTAACTTTAAACACCATTAAATAATGCATTTAATAAATTGGTTAAAAGTAGACATTGGATAGCAAAACACTTACTGACATACGATTAATATGAAGATATAATATTTACCCCATGTGTATAAATTTAATACTGCAACACTTAACAGTAACACATACATCCATTTTCTTAGCATATCACGAATTCCTTAGGATAAACAACACGGAATTGTATATCCTGACAGGTTCATTTGTAGACATGTAATTATTTTTTATTTCATAATATTGTGGGGATTTCCATCATTGGTAGGTTCCGGTGGAGTTGTCGAGCCGGTTCAAGGACGTTGGGATTTATCTAATACTATATATTAATAATAAAGTCCTGCACTTGCCTGCCTTTATTCTTTGAAAATGTGTTATTCACAACTTGTGATTAAAATGTGTTGTACATTCCAAATTTCCTTGCGCCCGGTTATGAACATGTGTAAAATTATTATGTACCAAAAAACTGTTTAGAAAACTACCCCAACTTTATTAACTCCTAGCATTATGCTAACGGCGGTGTGAAACAATTTTAGCGACATGATGACCCATAGATCTAGATTATTGAATGACTAATACGATTGATAATGACAGCTGGCCACGGGTAATTATGTTAAGATTCATGCTGCCGAAAGTATTCAATATCGTCACCCTATATGAAAAGGATACTACCATTCAAAAAGCGTAGCTGTACAGTTGAATACGTCGAAGTTGTCTTTTGCAAACATGAGCTCCTACTCAATCCCTTTGACTTATTTTGTCATTCTGTGCGGATATGCATCCTGCATGGAATCCAATATACGGTTACAAACTAAACCGTACTTAGTCAAACAATTGGGGAAAATTGCAAGTAGTATTGAAAAGGTTTATGGAGCGAGACAGTGCGGTATTGGATTAAATTATACATCATACTTTTAATTTATTAATATATAGTTTAACAATAAAAATATGTTTTAGGAGGACCCGGACGATTTGTAGATTGGAGAGTACAAGCATGTCAAATGGTAAACCAAACGTGTCAACTAGTTGCTAATGATGATTATCATCTCACTGAGCTAAATTTTTGGACAAGCAGCTCTTCTGAAAGCCTGGGAATTCAGATGACAGTAAAACTTGTTGGAGAGGACCCACTCGTTGTATTTAATACAATTCTTCCCAACTCCAAAGTTGACGCTGGAACATATCTGACAATAAAAGACGTAGGAATTGTTGGCTTGACCTCTAAAGGAAAAACTATGAGTGCTCAGAAGATTGTATACAATGCAGCAGATAATAGAACTGAGCTTTGTGCTGAAGCGAAATTTCATTTTGTTTAATACTATTAGTGCGCCCGGCATTAATATTTTAGTTGTATA
Organism: Callyntrura sp. NNG-2020; assembly: GCA_027744055.1. Taxonomy (NCBI): domain Eukaryota; kingdom Metazoa; phylum Arthropoda; class Collembola; order Entomobryomorpha; family Paronellidae; genus Callyntrura; species Callyntrura sp. NNG-2020. The sequence goes on from JAHZNE010008301.1 coordinate 4,940, forward strand.
GATTAAAAGGAATTTTTGTTACAGCAGACCATCGATATATATTAATAGTAGGTGGTTACAAACATTTAAACAAAAATTATTAAACGCTATTAAAGTACATAAAGCTATGCATTAATTGATTTTCTTACGAGAGTGATTACATGTATTTCATAGAAATTTAGTTGCATTGTACAGTCATGAATGAGTGCATAGCAAACGTATGTTAATAGAGCTTCGCGGAATTTAAACGCTATGCGTTGGACCGTCAAAATTCCGACGGGACACTTCCACTGCATTAACGCGCTACTCTGGCTAAACACACGTAAATAAATTTCTAACATATTTCGCTGTCTATAAATTAATACATTGTACCTCACAGGAGTACGTGGGAGTCTGCGTTGACGTCTGTTGGCTTACAATGTACGCCATTGAATTGTTTACAGACTATAATTAATTTATTTATTCTCAATACATTACAGTGCCATCATTTGGTACATGACTTTTAAATAAAATTGTGGTTAATACTCTCATTTGGCACCAAATAGCGTTGTTCAGAAATAATGAAAGTTATTTGAATTTTTGCACGGATGATCCATCATCTTCATGTTTCTTTTAGAAAGTGCAATGTTTGCTCTATCTAATGGTAGATTAGTCATTTTGGATCATCCGTTTCAATTTTAAACTAGAAGTCTAAATATGAAACCTTAAAACAGGGAATAAAAGATGCTACTCTAAAAAATCTTCTTTACTTAGCTAGACTATTATATAATTATTCATATTTCATGTCTTTTATTGTGACTCGCATCAGAAACGAATCTTGCAATAAAATTATGCTTATATTCCTGTTATCACGGATGACATGTCAATACTTTATATCGCAATTAAATAAAAACAGCATTGTTTGTCCATGTCAATATAAACAATGAATATTGCGTTGAAAAATTCATTTGTAGCAACAGCTATAAAAAATACAAATCCAGTCAATCTCCTTGCTGTAGAAATGTATTCGTCTATAAAACAGGGTTGTTTGCTGGCTTAAATGGCTAGCCATTTCAGCCGGTTTTTTATGGATATAACCGGTTATAAGCCACCCAGTGTCAGATGGCAGAAATGGCGAAATATGGTCGAAATGCTAAATAAATGACTAAATAGCCAAATATGTGGCTGAAATGCCAAAAAAGCCAGTGATTTGGTCACATAAAGCCGCCATGTGGCCGTTATAGCCATATACAAGCTATGGCAATATTGACCAAGTAAGTGGCTGGCTGAAATGGTTTTCATCCATTTCAGCCACTGGTCAGCCAAATGCATTAACAGCCGGCTGAAATGACATCCCTGCTATAAAATGTGTGTGTGCATATGTGTGAGTGCATTAACTTGACACAAGATAGACACATTGGATGATCCCACTTAAACGCGACACCAATATTAGTATACTATAATTATTACTAGACAGCTGTTCCGCAGATCCAATACTGTCTTACACAGACACATGTATTTATGTGTCTCATATTTGATTAACCTTGACGTGATACTAGATAATTATGTTGAGTGCCCTGCATAAAGCTTCGTTGTTTGGAGTTAAAGCATTCGTAAAATATAAAGAGAATTTATATATTTATTGCTAAACCGTCGAATTAAAGGTGCCTAAAACATGGAAAATAGGTAGGTTTTTATGCCCTTAAAATCATTGAAAAAAGATGCCTAAAAAGGTTCTTATAACCAAAATGGGTAACTAAAAATGTTCTTAAACATACAAATTGTTATTTAACTGTGCCACCAACTCCAATACAAGAAAATGAATGATGATACAATTTTACACGGAGTTAATGCTTCAAACTTTAAAATCCGTCCGTTTATTGAGCGACGCGTTTCGTTAAGACATTATTCATCTTCAGGCTAATTAATTGAACAAAATGTGAAAAAAATGTGAAATAATATTGATTAGACACATGATTAATTTGATTAATTATTATATACATTTCTCTGATACGGAATGAATGGATTACTACAAAATATAAATTAAAATAAAAATAAAATAAAATATTTGGTGGGTTACCTCTAGGACAGGAAGATTCAGTGTAAAAATTATTTTTAAAAATTATTTACAAAAACTTGGCCGACGTTTGTTTACTTTTGAGCACTTCTTTTACATTGCTCGTTCTGCTAAAGACTACCTGTATTTTTAGATTGTCACACACGAACTTGTACTCATCATCACAGAATTGGGTGACGTGAGTAAGTATACATTTTTCAATCGTGCACTTGTACTTACACACGTTACCGTAAAATGGGAAAATGACAAAGACTTTATCTCGCTCTCTTTGCTGAAATGAATTACTACCACCACTCGAGTTGGTGTATGCAGAGAGAGTATCCTTGTTGTGTTTATCTAGATATTCAGTGAGTAGCCGCTTTTTTGGACAAAGGGCAGTTTTTCTGCTTAGTTGACATAACCTAATGAGTATCGGATAAAGTACGTTACCTGTGTATCCCCTAGTTATAAATTTTAAGTACATATCTCTTAAAGCTTGAACTCTGTCAGACCATTCAGAACAAATTCTTACAACTCGTAATCCTTGAGAAAGAAACAAGGATTGCTTTAAATGATTAGGGTGATCTGATTGGGCATGCAAGTATACATGCTTGTTCATTGGTTTTATGTACAACGACGTATTAATGACATTGTTTTCCCCAAGGTTAATGCTTACATCAAGAAAATTAATGTTCGTTTCACTGTATTCATATGTAAACTTGAGATAATTATGTTTTAAAATGTTGGATAAATACCTAGGTACATCTGTAATATTGTCAGTTTCGAGTAGTACGAATATGTCGTCTAAAAACCGTTTATAAAATGCAATTTCATTTCTATTTTCAAACAATTTGGCTATCTCTTTGAAAACTGTGATGTTCGCGACTACTACGCTAGCGGCATTGCCCATTTCAATCCCACGATGCTGTATAAAAAATTCATTTTTAAATTTGACGTAGTTGTAGTCTAAGCTTAATGACATCAAATTTAAAAATTGTTGCTCTGAAAGTTTAAATGAGGGTTTACTGTTGGAGAAATCGATATAAGCTTGAGTACAATGACGTTTGCAATCCGCAATGCTCAGGCTAGGATACAATGCTTCTACATCAATTGTTATTAGCATGTATTTTTTATTTGGATTCAGATGTAGATTATCTAACAAAATTAACAGATGTTGAGTGTCAATTAGTAGATCGGACACGTTTATTAGACACGGTTTTAGCACAAAATCTAGCAATTTGCTACAGTATTTATTCATTTTATTTGCTGTGCTACTGATGGGACGGCCTTTAGGGAATATGTCAAATTTTTTATGTACTTTAGGTAGCACGTAAAATGTGGCTGGATTATTATTCTGGCATAAATTACTCAGTTTTATATTATTAGGCAGGCATTTTTCAAATACCCTTTGTTTGTCGTGAAATTGTACTACTGCCCTTTCAAAGTGAGAGATTGTTGATGGGTAATACGAGCTTTGATCATACAGTTGCCTAAATATTTCTCTTTCGTAATCTTCCGTGTTTACTAGGCAGATACCGGCATTTTTGTCTGACTCGACTACTTTAAGGTTGTGTGACAGGCACCAGTTTTTCAGAGATAAAATAGTCGGTTTTAATAATTTAAAATTCTTGTCTTCATAAAAGTTTAAAGATTTACGTACATTTCTGTATAGTATAGCAGGATCGCAAAGTTTATTTTGAATAGGACACTCTGGACCTACGGAGTTATTTATTTTTCTAGCATCTTTCACAGATGAAATGTACCAGTTTTTCAGTTCACTTTTATCAGAATTGTCTGGATTTACCTTAAAATATATATTCCACGCTACCTTCCTACATGCCTCATTTATACTGTCTTTAATTTTAGTAAAGTTTGGCCTCTTTGGAAATATAAACTTTAAACCCAGTGATAAAATTGCTTTGAACTCTACAGGTATTTTTTGTATCGAACTTAAATTGTGAATATTGAAAGTCAAACCATTCTTGTAAATTTTGTACAAAAAAGAATACTGCTTTTTATCTACATTACTTATTTTAAATATTTTACACATGTTGACAAATCTGCGACCTTGACTTCTTTTTGTAGGTAACTCACCAAATGCCCGTCATTCTGATCTTTCCAATAAAACTGAATAATTGTCAGCTGATTTTGACGGGTGTCTGTGTCTTTCTTTGTGTTGCCTATTGTGGTTGTCTGGAAATTGACCGTTCTGTTGTTTAAAATTGGCTGGACGGTTTTGGTTTATTGTTTTTCCTCTGCCTCCTCCTCTGTTATGATGATGGGTGCCTCTCTTTCCTCTTTGGTTGATTGATGGGCCCGGGAAAGTTTTATTATTATTTTCCGCTGGTTGGGGAAAAGGTGATATCGAGGAAACTGCTTCTGCTCCTGTTGTTGGTGGTCCTGGTTCTTTCGACGTGAATTCAAAACCCTGTGATGTCGTCACCGTTCCAGTAGGAGTGAATGTGGCCATTGGTAAACCTCTCTTCTCTTTCAGTTTTTTGATAGTCCTTTCACCTTCCTCCAAAAATATTTTATATTCGGCTTTCACACTCTCACCATCAAACGTAATTTGATTATGTATGATTTTTGTTGTGATTTCACGAGCATGAAAGTTTTTTACTTGGGGTGGTGGTGCCTCTTGTTTTCTTCTCCATGAAGGCTGCGTATGGACCAGCTTACTCTCGTAATTCGAAAAATCTATTAGTTCAACTTTGAATTTTCTCATAAACTCCATTTTACTCACGATAAATCTTGTTGCTAGGTGGTGTTGAACATCTGATATAATTTTCTGTGGGTCATTAGTTTGACTCTTTACTTCTGTCCACAAGAGATGCGCTGACCTTATCAAAAGTAATTGAGAGGAAAACAAGAGAGATTCACTACTGTTTCCTTGTAACTGGATAACAGCTGAATGTTTTATCCTGGTCGCTTTACACAAATGTTTTGCTGGCGTTAGTGGAAAACATGGGACTTTGAGTGGAGCGTAAACATTAAACAGTGCTTTTCTGTTTATTGTGGCGTCTTCAATGTTATTCATGCTGTAACGGGACTGGAAATAACTCATGAAGTTGTTTACCACTGCTTCATTTGTTTGGGCTGAGACGGTTGTTGTTGTTACAATGGGATTTTTGCTTGTCATATCCTCGGTTGTGGGTGTAATTGGAACAAAATTAAGGGCCAGTAATTTCTCTACGTACTCCTCCACAATTACATCACCTTTTGAGTCCCTCAGGTACTGATGAATACAGAGCGTTTTCTCGGTATCAATATTGGTTACCGCTGTGATTATGCTTTCTTCAAACATCCCTGGGGGTGGATCTGTCAGTCGTTTTCTTTTGTTTTTATTTAAAACAGCTGATTCCAAGGCATCCGCGGCAGATGATAGGTTTCCATCCATTTCATCGTCGAAGGGGTTGTCTTGGTGTGCCATCGCAACCGTATTTAAGTAACGGTTAACTCCAACAGATAGATTTTAAAGGATCAAAAGATGCAATGAAGCATAAAACTAAATAACTATACAGAAATGTACGTAAATCTTTAAACTTTTATGAAGACAAGAATTTTAAATTATTAAAACCGACTATTTTATCTC
>JAHZNE010008302.1:0-12945 GCA_027744055.1 Callyntrura sp. NNG-2020
CTTCGCGTCTTTTCTGATATATGTACAGGAGGGTTCAATAACTCCACATGAGCAAGACCAGCACCCTATCTTCGTTTTGTGCCGGTTATCGTACTAATTTAAATTTTTTATACAAGTGACGTTATAATTGTTGATCACACTGTAGCGATATAGTTTCATACGTATTATATCGAGATTTTCAGTATAGATTCTAGCCACAACACTTGCCGATCAACCTTGAGAAGAGTGGCGGGTGTCTAAGTTGTACGTATTGGCTGCCTCTGTCTCAAAATATCATGACTTGCTTTATTAGTGAGAAACTACACATATATGCAATATGCGTAGGTATATATTATGCTAGATTTCGCCCTCCATCAATGTGGTATGAGAGCATATTTAGAAAAGGCCATCTAGTTATTAAAAATATCGAATTCCCTCCGCATTGAGTCGTTATGTTATCACTAAAAACTGCGCACCTATAAGAAGTTTATTTTTATTTGACATTTGGATTTTTTTGTTGCAACTGCGTTGCATCATGTTTTTCAGCTATAATAGCATCATATATAATTTGATATATTATGTCTTATAAAAGTTGTTCAGCTCGAACCAAGGTTACCAGTCTGACTTTCACATAGTGATTTTGTTTACTTTCCCTGTGGCGTATGGTCATATCTGTGGGAACCAATACATGCTAGCTACCTGGAAAAATAATTGAGACTTTCCGACTTCGATGAAAATGAACCTTCCCATATCAAACTAAAAGTGTGCATATGTCTATCTTTATTTACTCTGTCATCTTATATCGTCGTCGTTCGTGTCTAAGTTTAGCACCATGATGACCATGACAAACAGTTTGTGACACAATGTGGGAACTGGAGCATGTTCTATCTGACTGACAGGGAGACAGTCTCTTCCTGGTAACTTGAGAGTAATGTAAGATTTAGATTTCCATTGTTCAAAATTCTTGTTACATGCGTCATATATGCCACTACGTTTATACGTTTATTCTGCAATAATGAAGCAGATCACACAATACAATATGTGAATGTAGCATAGCGTGGCCATGGAGAGCAGCAAGGCGCTCAGAATGTGTCATGTGCATCTCTCTACAATCTAACAAACCTTTCAGCTAATTGGCCAGCAAACAAGGCCCCAAACAGGGCACCAAACATTTGCAGACTTATGAAGACATCAGTTATCCACTCATTCCTTCCTTCTAAATTCCACTGTATCAAAAGAAAAAAGTGCTTAGAATTTAGATATGCTACAGAAAACCACAGTTATTAGGAAGCTGCATATAGTGTTACTGGTGGAGTATCTTCAACTCACCTCAACAATAACTGTTTTTGAAGTTCCCGGAAACCATGATGGCTTTTCACACGAGGGTGATGGATGAGAGGTTTCATTGTAGCAAAATCTACGAGAGCCTGTCAGCACAGGCGACAATGAGATCATTGAAGCAGATAATTCCGGTGCCACAACTACTACTGTGGCAAAAAATTGAAACCAAGAAAAACCACCTGAAAAACAGTCAATGCTTGTATTGATTCTTGGTTAAAAATCACTTTAAAGATCGTTATCGTAAAGCTGCTTAAATTGGTCACCTAATTGCTCCAATAATGCTTCCACGGTTAAAATTGTCGCTTCCGACTCAATCGAACTTTCCATTTTTAATTTTATTTCATACACGACACATGAGTCTTATTACTCTGTATTTATTATTCTTTATTACTTTGTTGCAGGCATGGAAGACGGGGATTAGTTACCTTTAGCCTGGCACTTTCTCTGTATGTCTTTCCTTACATAACTTCTTTCCAAATACTTTTTTAAAGCGCTGATCCTCTGGAAGATTTTTTTGTAATGTATGAATGAGTATATTAAAAAGGTTCGTTCGGGACAAAATTGTGCAGGAAAGAGGATCTCTCGGTGGATTATCTCAATTCTTACTGGGTAAAGGCTGCATTTGCTATTACTCACGTATGCCCCACCAGAGGAAAATGGATTTGTGGAAAATAAGGGATTATATTCACAAATAAAACTGGTCAGTTATACAAGGGAACAACAAAAACACTCGCTACGTTTACACTGACTATGAATTATGAAATACTTTTCTGTATACAAACGCTTAATCTTTCATTTTGATTTATGCCAACAGTTGCTTAACCTGATAAATCATGTGAAAACGTGAAAGGCGGAAATCTGTATTTGCGTTAAACAGCAGTTAAACTTGTCGTGTGGCCTTCATTCCGGCGCTATTTATTGTGAATACAAAGTTCACTGGAAAGTTTACCAGAGTCAAGCTTTACCTAGTGAAATATGTAGTTTCTAGCCGAAGCTGTTGTATAATGAAATGCCTCACTGTGTAAACAGAGAAATTAAAATGAAATTCCAGAACAATACAGACAGACATGAATTGAAAGTAGGTAGATACATAACATGGCTTCAATGTTTTTTTCTTAGATCCAACTACTAACACAGACACAACTCTATTTAAACTTGGGTTTTACTTTTAACATGCATACACTATACCTACGTAGGTATCATTGCATCAACGGTTTGACGCAACCGAAAAAGTGTTACTTTTCTTACGTAATACGAACACTGGATTTATTTATAACTGCACACCTTCAGCATTCTATTGTTTTCATTCTTGAGATAACAACACCTACGACTGGTGGAACTAGGGAATATTACTCATCTTGTGCCACAAATAAACTTCAAAATTTGCTATATATACACCATAAAAAAGTTTTCCAGTGGATGGTCGATCATTCAGCGGTATAGTAGGCTGAACTTTATTACCTTTATCAGCTCCATCCATAACAATAAATGGCTAAATATCAAAATGATCCAGTGAGAGAAATCTGAAGACATATTCCATGACTTTGGTCTAAGGTCATATTTAACTGTCACCAGGTAGGCAGAAAATTGCCCAGCCCATTGTGCCACTACAAGACATATTTTCATTAAATTTACACAGTAATGTAAAACAGCCAGTAGCAGCTTTAGTCTTAATTGAATGAAATACACTTAAATGCTTTGTGGGATTTTCGTGATTCAGATTTTGACAGCTTTCAGCAGTTCGTGACAAAACCGCATAATATTGCATTTGCGCATACATTCTATTGTCAAAACTAGGCAAATACTTGTGAACTTTATCGTTACTATGTTACCACAACCAATAATGCCCTATATCAACATATCATTCACAAATGAAGGATGACCAATTTATTTTTCATTATAATAAAATAAAATAAACTAAGAGGAACGATAGTTTATCGGAACTAAAGAATGGATGGGTCTAATGTAGACAAAGCATCGCGATTCGCAATAGATATCTTTTGTATTCTGCATTAATTTTGCGTTGTAATTTATTTAAGATTTATATAGCATGTCCATTTGGGGATGTGTTGTAATATCCGATTTCGTATCTCCTTTTATTTGCTTATTCTAGATACGCAAGGTTGACAACACAGTAAATATGATGTCGTTATATATATTCTAAACAGATACAGACATTAATACAAATTGTTCGCCATCCATAGATATTTGTACATAATGTGGCACGCACGCTGCACACACGGGAAACTTAAACGTGCTACGAATAAAAGCATAAATTACAAACTTAAACTTGAAGTAGTGATAATTATGAATATTTGGATAATTATAAATGTCTGGTACATTTCTCGTTTTGTCTTCCCTAGCGAAAAATGGCCTGTCGAAAGTTACGTAACGAGAGCAGAGAGCGAAATAGTGAGAAAAAAGGGGTGGAAATGGGCTCGAAACAATCAAACAACTGAAAATTAAGCACAAGATGTTTCCACGTTTTCATAAAATTGATAAAAACTGAGCAAAAGATTAAATGAAAACTGCTTTCGCTTATGTAGAATAAACCTCTCTTTCCCCCCTTTCCATTTATACCCCCTTACGGAATCGTTTGTTTTTTTCTGTTTATCCTTGGCTATTGTGAGAATAGGTATTTTTTACAAGTTATCGCTGGAGATAGCTGTGCCAGAGACGATAGCGTGGCAGCAAAGTTTGTGCCAAATTGTTTCTACCCTACAATCCAATTTTTAAAGTACCACAATTTCGCAAAATCATATGTAACTAACACCCTCGTAATTTTTTGAAACTATGTATGTTTCTACACTACATAGCAAAAGTAAACATACATGTTGCTTTGCAACTTTATTAAACATTGTTTATTTGAGGGTTTCTGTAAATTTCTCATGTAATAACTGCTGTTATCACACCACAATATAAGAGTCCTTTACAATGAAGTCTAGTTGACATCTTAATTAAGTTTGGTATGTTGGTTAAACTGCCATAGACACGAAAATTTCCTCACGCATTTTAATGGAAGCTCTTAAAAAATGGAAAAAGCTCATTACACAGATGGAAACGATCCTAGCATGATTCTCTGTTTACCATTTGAATCAACTGCCCATTGTCAATTTCTAAAGGAAAATTAAAAATTTTGCTACAATCACATCTCAGTAATGCTGATATTTGCTTGAAGTACGTATCTCATAATTTTCATCGCTGTGTGTGAAAAATTTGTCGCATCTTTTATTGTTCCTACGAAATAGTTCCCATCATGGAACAATGGTAAATGGCTTATATGCTCATCTTTTTATAAAATATGTCGTAATCTCCTCTAATCTGAATGGTCCGATTGAAACAACTTCCATTCTCCAAATGTTTGACTTTAAACAATAGCTGTCCATGTTTACTATGTAACATAGGTTAAATGATACTCCAAACGTCTTAAATGATAGTGATATTCTATTTATTCGATTCGACTTTTTTAAAAATTACTACTTAGAGATTTAGTAGCTCTAGTGAGGGATCTAAAAATGCTCAAAATATGTCGTAGTCAACTCTATCTTCGAATAATTCGATCCCAAGTGTCTACCGCAGTTAAACATCAAGCATTATTAATCATAAAATACTTAAAATCATAAAATAAGTTCAATATATGAAGCTTGTAGTTGTAGCCGTATTCATTTGTAACTTTCTATTTAATTTCTCCTTTGAATATATACATAATACATACCTACGTGAAAATGTATTTTTAAAAGTGAAAACCTGTAATGTACTTTCTTTTATGTGAATGTAATTATGTAATGTAAGCATTAGTCTTATCAGGCACTTTACATGAAACAATTCGGTTCAATATAGATATTATCAAATTCTAACTACGGCATATTTTGAACAGGGTCACTTCCGTCGGTTACTCCTAGACTTGTCATTTAGTTTGAGAGGAAGCCATTTCTAATTTACAATAAATAAATGGGATAAACAAATAAATCAGTTGCAGTTTTAATGAACGGGCGATTTATTGTGGCTGGTGCAAGCTTTATCTAGCCTTAAATTGTTATAATGAAAGTAGATTCAACTCGTAACTTTATAGCATTGTTTTTATAGATTAATTAATATAATATCAATTAAAAATCATGCCAGATAAATTTATTCGTGTTTATATATATGGCATATTTTCAAAATTAAAACTATGAATACCTAATTAATTTATTTGGAATTAGTACTCATTTATTTAGTCATAGGGCAGACTGAACCAAACCGAGCTCAGCTTAGTGTCCAAAAATGAACCATTATCACTATTGTGCTTGTGTATTACATGTAAATGTTATTTAAGGCACAATCCAACAATGTATTTACGATTTTGCTTTATGACCTTTATTAATATATCTTTCAATTAAAAAATCAGTATTTATCTGCCCACTTTATTCAATAAATGAAATATAAGAACGATAGGCTATTGTTCCTTGGCCTTCTTAATATTTATGATTGAGTTGTCATTAATAGCCAACAAATGTTACCCACGGCCTTATAGCTCGCTGCTGCTGCTGCTGCCCATTGCTTAAAATCTAACATTTATTTGCTCGTCACATCCCCTCAATCATATTTTTAATTGAGTTGTACCATTTTATTTTCATATAGTAGGATTTTTGTGTGAGAAATTAATTACGCAACTTCCCTGTCTCCCGTGACGACTATTCACGATTCAACCATTATTTAATTCGCCAATGCTATTGTGTATGGGATATAATTCACACGCCGCAAGTATCATCAGCGTCTTGACTTTTTGACCACTACTGTTACCGGTGGACGGATAGACGGACAACGTAAAAGTAATTACGAGTAACTTACTCTACGTAATAAATTATAACTTGTGGACGAACTGAAATTAATTTATCCAAACCCATCACTGTCATCACATCTTTTCATCGATACTAATAATAAAGGAAATTGTGTCAATCATTATTACTTTTGAATAATAAATAGTACGGATACGATTACAAAAATTATAATTGTGAATTTCAACTAGTTAAAATAACCATGGAAATATCTGTACAAAATTCTATATAGTATTATTTGACAATGAATATGCTTTATATGCTTACTAAAACAAATTATTTGATGGTGCCTTGAACCGGAATTGAGGTTGACAACAATTTAGCATAAGCCTAATGATAGCAAGGAGCAACTACTTAAAATATGGTTAAAACAGGTATTTATGTAATTCATATTTCATTATTCATATACAGAATGCCTAACAGGCAGTCGCTAGTCGACCGATAGTCATTATCGCACAACACACACGTGTCATAAAATTCCATTGTTTACTTACAATGTCAACGCTAGAGACACATTTTTTACAGTTCATTTCACGACACGACGACACGACAGTTACGCATACAGTATAAAATTGTAGGATTTTTTTGTTGTCACACACAACTGCTATCCACATTGACAACGATACTAATATCACCATTAAAGCAAAAGCGATGAAAACGCTCTTTTATTCTTGTTAAACTATAGTCACACCAGTGGCACGCTTTGTGCTGTGTGTGTACCTTGGTGTTTGATGCTTCATTGACACATGGTGACGATTGCAGCAACACACAAGTCGTTATCGCTCATGCAGGTCACATAAAACAGGAAACTTCTTGTAAGAATCATCGCAGGCTGAGTGTGGGCTTTGATACTTTTATGACATTTTTACAAAATGAAATACCTTCGTCGAACTCTTGTTGTTAGGGTACACTCATAAAGTCGAATTACCTTATAAAGCAAATTACAGGGTAACTGTGCCAACATTTAAATATGATAAATCGGACCGTTTCTATGACATTTAGAAAAACATTTTGACTGTTCCCTCCTAGTTCTCTCTTATATTGCGCTTTGAGAAGAATAGTTACAATATTAAATTAGCTTTAAAATCTAATTGAAAGTTAGTTTGACCTGGCCACCTGAAATTTGGTTTGGCCTGAAATTTAGTATAGTGCGCTGCATTCTGAATATATTTATTACACTGGAATGCCCAGGGTTTTCGCGTAGCAAGAACTAAGAATGTTTGTTTGTTTTTATGGTAGTATGAAGCAGCTCGGTAGATCCAAGTTTACAACTTGCACTCCTCGTTGTGGAAAATAGGAAAACCTTTCTTCATAAGCTGCGATTAAACTTTGCTTTGTTCAGCTATAAGAAGAAAAGCTTGCGTTGGTTTTGATACCTGAGGTGTCGGCGAGATGTGGCTGTTAGTAGGAGGGTGGTGAACAATTTTAGATGGTTTGCATTATTCATTCATCTGTCATTTATAGTCTCACTCAAGCATACATTTCTATACAACATTACAATTTACAATATAACAAACAATTGTTTATGAAATCAGTCGTGTGCTGTTACGCCACGAAACGTCAAGGTTAAAGATGCTGAAATTTAACGGAAGGAAGGGTAATGATAAGAAGGTTCTATAAATAAATGTAACTGCAGGTGGTATAGAACCTCAACGATTGTATATAAGTAACCGCCTGTGAATATACCGCCCCAATTTAAGCCTTTCGATTGTGTGCGTAAGGCGCCCGAAAAAATTGTATTTAAATGGATCACCTTTGTCTTGAAGCTGTGAAAAAAAATGTTGATACAATTTGACAACGTCGCGTTCTCCCTCATAATACGAATGATTCTGGAAACGCAGAACTGATGCTTTATCAAGTACACCATTATATGTGCACACGCTTAGTTCGCACATAAATGCACGTTCAAGTAGTTTGAAGAAGAAGAAGAAGCCACTTCGACGCTGATACAAATAGTTTTCCAAACATTTTTTTCGGGCGGAAAACGCACAGCTTCAAGACGAAGGTGATCAATTTAAATACAATTTTTCGGGCGCCTTACGCACACAATTGAAAGGCTTAAATTGGGGCGGTATATTCTCAGGCGGTTACTTCTATACAACGACCTCAACATCCTACTCCATCCGACGATTATTCGAGGAAACAATACTTTTATATTGTTTACTAATTGACGCTGGTGGAAAAATTTCAATCATGCTGATTGTGAGGATACAAGTAGTAGTTAAAAATAAAAATAACAATACAAGGATACCAACATGATTTCAGTTTGTACTCCTTAAGCAATAATTATTTTATTAAGAAAGGCCTAAAAATGGCTTCTACGTTGATATCATTAACACAAACCCTCCCGATTCGTTGCACTCGTGGCCATGAGAAAAAACCCGTCCATTTTATATTTTGGACATAACATTTTTATGAACCATATAACCAGTACAACATAAACCGAGTTATTTTTTATGGACTACCTATATATTGCTAGTCGTAGTTTTCGCTGCATGAATTGGAGTACTACAAATTACCTACGCATTTTGATGTCGATGGTATAATAATTTTTTTCTCTCTTGGGCACAGTATTAAAAAAGTGTACTCATTTAGATTCCCCTCCAAATCTTTGATACGATTAGGTAAATACATATATGTATACCTGTTAAATCTAAATAAATTGTTATAACCAATGGCCAAATATGCCGTAGCTCTAGCCATGCCAGAAAATGAAAGAATTTATCAGCAATGTGCACATCTACCGCTACACGCTTGCCCATAAACGGGCTTATTTCTCTCATTGTATCGGTAAAATAAAAAAAATTGTAGCCTGGTTCTAACACAAACAAGAGCTATGGATGATAGTCATGTTGAAACGTCAAAATCTGCTTGTATGCCAAACAACACACACTGCCACAATGTTCTGCTGAGCTGCTAGTATAATGTTGGTGTTAGTGTTGCTGTCCTAAAGAGAGCGAGGAATGCCTATAAAGAAGACTTGCGTTGGGTGGGAGCAGAATAGAATAAACGCTGAGAGAAAACGTTGAGATTACACCATCACTCAGTTTTTGCATTTGCGTTTAATACCCATAATATAGCGCTTATTTATGTTGGTTGATTCCTGAGCTTCTATTCTTTTTGTGTCCTGTTATCTTAATCATCATCACCTCTTCATCGTCCCATTCCAAACAAACACGAATGGGCTGCCTGCAGCATGAGTAAGCTTACAAGTAGGCTTCTTTGTAAAGCGTGGAAGAGCAGAAAATATAAAACCAGAAGAGACTTCCTTGCTCATTCAAAAAGCCCTTTTTATTGTTTATTCGTCACATATTATATTATTATTGCACTATTCACAGAAAACAACCCAAGCACTTGAGACTTCTAACAAGAAACAGTGGAACTCATTCATAGCTACAGTAAAATAACCTGCACGTTGTGTAACAACATGACTGCAGCGCAGTTTGCCTTGCCACCACCACGACACATACGACAGAAACGGCAACCCTTAAAGTACAGAGCAAGTTCTGCGCTCTGCTTTTGCTTTATTTCGTTCTATGCAGTAGTATCTATATGTAATTGCAAACAAAAAAGCAAGTTCAAAGACCAGACCAAATCAATCATTAGATAGCTCTTATCCCTCACTTTATCCTGTACATGCTCTACTCTTACGAGCGTTAGTCTCACCCAGACTATATGTTGCATTCGTTTTTTTTTCTTTTCGAAATAACATTTTGAAGATTGCCTTTTCTCATACCCAGTTATACATATGTACCGTAGCAAATTTCAAAAATGAAATTCGTACGACGTCTGCTACAATAAAAACTACTGGTTGTGCCTGCACACAGATTAAATAGACGAACACTGACACATCTCTCCAACATGTGTTACAAAACATACCTAATATTATGCACACACCATCATCGACATTATTATCGTCACCACCACAAACATTGGTTTTTTTTGCTTGTTCTGAGAGTTTTGAACGTTAAAGTTGCTGATTTCATGCTGTCTTACATCGTATCTAAACTCTCGTTCGCTCAACTGAGCAGAAGATGTTAATTTTATACGCTCTCCCTACTATGCTTAGAGTAGGGTCTTACAAGTTAGTATTACTGGACTCCTACTACCACATACTACTACCAGCTACTAACACTCTCCTCGTCTCGTTTGATGCATGCATACATTACCATCAAACTACTACTCCTACAACTCCTGCCTGTGTGTTAGGTAGTCGTAATGCTGTAACGCTGTGGTGCAAGCAAGGATTCATAATATTCTGTTTTGTGTAAATAAAAATTACTTTATGTCTAACGTATTGTTTACATCCTTGTGACCAGCATTTCAAAAAAAATCCCTATTCATCTAGACAGAAAGAAAAATACACGGCCCTGCCTGTTGTTGTGAATCGAACAAGGGACAAGAGTAAATCAGTTTACTCATATAACAAGAATTCACAAAAAGAGAGCCTATAGGAAAGAAACAGTATAGTAACAGAACCAGAAGTAAAGCTCAATACAAACATTGCATATGGCATCTCTGTACACAAAACCGTATATAAAATAGTATTAATACACTGACGAATTCGCTCAGCCAGCAGCAGCAGCAGCAGCAGCAAAAGAAGAAGCTGCATACTATATTGGTATTGAGTTGGTTGCTTTACAAAAAGTCCCCTACTATGCTCAATGTTTTTTTGTATTACCTCCACACATATCCACATACTACGAGCACAGTGTAGAAAGATCATTTACAAAAGCCTATTTTGTAATGATATCGATATTGTGTTGCAAAACCATATAATTCCATATAAGCGTACCTATATGATATGACAGTCTTAATATTAAAATGTATCTCTCTCTAGTCCTAGTTTACTCCTCTTCACTACCTCTTCCTACTTCTCTGTGAGTATTATTATTGTTGTGTTCCCATCTGGGTTGTATGATGTGGGATATAGTAGATAATATATCATATAACGCCGAGTGTCTGTCTACATTTCAGGAATAAAAAAATGGTAAGGACAAGTAGTAGTAACACAACACACATGCATCCTACACGGCAGAGCTTTAGAACAGTCTCTCCGTTATTGCTTGCCTAAGTTTAGGGCTCATCATCACCACACTCCCAGCAGTCATCTATTCTACAAGAGAAGAAGGACCGACTGTATGCGTATGTGTGTGTACACAATTACTAGATGCATACTCACATTCATATACCGAGAAGAGGAGCTTTATCTCCTTTTTATTATTAAAGTGGAAAAGACAAGTAAAGCAATAGTAAGGGAAAACCTAGCCCATATTTTTGAAATATTTAGGAAATAATTGGACAGGAGATAATTGCCTGTACAGTGTATGGGATCAGTAAAATAGAAAGAGAAAAGGAGTTTTTCACTCAAGATATCTTTCCAGCAGGATATGGTTGATATAAGTTTACGGATGGTAACATTGTTGTCTTATTTTACACTGTGGTTTGCTCCTGACGAATCTTTTGTTGCTGGTGCACAAATGGACTCAACATTATTCGGTGATTTAGATAATTGATGTGAAAAGTGCAGTGACGACAAGTGTGGAGATTATTTTAGAAGGAATTCATTTTTAAATAGCATACTTGAGCTCGTTTTTACAAGTAATTTGAACCCAGAGATAATTTTGTGAAAAGGTGATAAACAAAAGGTTTAGTTGTTGAGTAGGAACTTGTGAACGAATTCTGTCAAAAGGTTTTAATTATGTGCGCGTGAAGTATTTTTCTACTACTTCAAGTTCAAATATAGTGGGCGAGTCTACATTTTTGTAGATATACGACTTGGTATTACTTTGATTATTGTATAGTTGTCGAAAACAAGGAATATTGTCCTGCACATTTACTGTGAAAAGGTGCGTATAGATTATTGGCATTGTCATTGTTTTGACGTGATGTGGTATTGGAATGTGGAACGGAAGTGCCTAAAAGCTGTATTCAAAACATGCATATAGTAAAAGCGGATATATTATTCCTGTTGTGCTGCCTTGCATGTATGCGAGCACATTATAATGTATTATCTATAAGCAATCTGTACATATTTTAACTGTTTTGTATTCCTGGATTTTTTTAACAGTTCAGCGAGTTGGGGCTCTCAGGCTCATCGTCATCGTCATTGCGTGTGAATAATATTTTTCGTTGAATGACAAACAACTTGGATCTCTCCCAGGGTGTGGTGGAGGAGCTAGCTGTATCAGTGTCATCGTCATCATAACTGATAGAGGTGTAACATGATCTACCAGTTTACTGATTTATTCCAAGTTTAGTAATAGGAATAAAAAAATCTTCTCCGTGTTTGAGAAGATGATTTACATCACAATTGCTAGCTTACTCTTCCGGTATGAATGCTGTTTTAACTTGTAACGACAAATGATGAGGGAGATAATGTCAGTTAAAAATAAGAGAAGCAAATCCACCTCGGAAGCAGTGTGCATACAACATAAATTGTAATTAAGTAATTATTTATTACTGGAGTCGGAGCTGGATATAGCTCCGAACGTAGTAATAGCGTTCTGTGATTTCGTGCAACGAGTTGTAAAATTGTGTAAGCTAACCCTTCCAGCTAATATCGGTCAAAATGGCAGGAAACATCAATTGTTCACTGGATGACATTGATTTGGCCTCGTTGAAGGTGAGTTGTTAAATTCTTACGATAACAAATTTATTTATAATAATTTAAAATGTAATTTTTTAGGGATACCCCGAGTGCCGAGTACTACTCGGCTACTCGGCCGGTTTTTGACATTTTTTACTACTCGGCCGAGTGCCGAGTATCATCACCAAACTCGGCCGAGTGCCGAGTATTATTTTTTTT
>JAHZNE010008303.1:1352-11382 GCA_027744055.1 Callyntrura sp. NNG-2020
GTGGCCGGGTGGCCGTAAAATCTGAGTGTGGCCGGTGGCCGTGTGGCCGGGTGGCCGCAAAATCTGAGAGTGGCCGGTGGCTGGGTGGCCGGGTGGCCGTAAAATCTTAGTGTGGCCGGTGGCTGGGTGGCCGGGTGGCCGTAAAATCTGAGTGTGGCCGGAGGCCGCGGCCACCGGCCACGTGTGGCCGGCCCAAGTCTGCCGATAATGGCAACCTAATAATAATGGTGATAATGTGCTTGATCAGGAGGTGTAAAGATTGACGTTCAAATCTCTAGCTAAAATTCCAATTTTAAGATGAACTGACAACTGATAAATAATAATCTTCAACCAGCACCTTGGACTACTTTGCCACTTTCAAAGGGGTTTGCCGGAAGTAATTTATTGTTTATATGTACTATACATGCATATAAAGTGGCAAGTAAAAACTTCAATTCTTTTTTATCTGAAGTTTATGCATTTTTATACCTATCTAGGGTGTGTGGGCGTGTGCCTCCTACTAAAGATAATGTAAAGCTGCAAAAGCTTTGGTTGTATTTTATATTATAACATTTCCTCACAAAATACTACATACCACTACCGCACCGAACCAATTCCATAGGTCATTTTTCTTTCAACATCTCAAGATTAGAATGTTCGTCGAGAAAAAGCGGTCTATTAGGTAATTAGTAATTAGATGCACATGTACTTACTGAGCACTATATTTGGAACATATTAGTATAACAAGAACGGACAACAGAATACACAAACAACAAAGAAACCATTAACATTAGCATCAGATGTGCTCCTTTACCCTACCCTCTACCCTTTTTCTTTAAATTACAACACAAGGTCCAAATTTCAGAGTTTACGGACGCCACAAAGACAGGGTTTCTTTGACAGGCTATGTTGAGAATGGCTAAAAACTTCAATAGGGCTGATGTGATAGAAGTTGTGATCTAGTTAGAGCGATTTTAGGTTGAATTAATGTATGGTCTATGTTGGGATAACCATATTCTCTTTAGTGCCCCTTAAATTGTATTGAATAACACTGGTCTTATGAGGAAGGCTTTACAAGGAACGATGGTTTTTGTTCCGAAGTCGTTCTCATTCTGGGATACATATTCATTCGATTAAAACAATGTCCATAATGGTTTACCTTCTTGGTAACGATGATAAAAAGGCTCCTCTCTAGAGGCACCATTGCGTCATCAAAGACGGTGGTGGTGAAACTCATGATATTAGCAATTCAAGCAAGAACAAATGTGTGTTCTCTACTATACTAAGATCATATGAACTTCATGCCAAACGTGGTTTACCCTATTAATGTCGACAAGGGCTTGTTTTTTTAGAAATAAACGAAGCCTGTTTTACACTTTCCCCATTGCGATTCGTAGGGAAAGTAAAAAAAACTAAATTCATGATGCTTCCAAAACAGTTTTGCGTAGCTGGAAGACAGAGAAATGGGGGTAAATATAAAGATGTACGAATGCACGGACAACTATTTAGTAAAGGAGAATAATAATGAAATAGGAGATTCGAGATACCCCAGGGCTTTCTCAGCCTCTTTTCCCTCATTTTTCTTTTTATTCTCCGTTTTCAGCCAACTGTTTCTCGCCATTGCTGCAAAGTATGCACACTTTTTTTTTTTGGAAAATTGCGTACTTACATTTACAGATAGAAATAGCAATAAAATGAAGAGCCGGTGAAAGTATTTACTTTCACTCTGAAACGTAAAAATGTAATATTAGGTGCGCGCAGCATGTGCAATGTTCACGGAGAGCTGTTGTAGCCATAACGAAAACTGACTATCAAGATGCTTCCGTTGTCAGGGACGGATATAGTAATTCAAAAAACGTAGAAACGCTTCCACTTTCAAAGCAGCAATTACCTATAATATTCAGAGTAAAAGGCACTGCACATATTGTTGCGGTATATAATATATATACCATCACAACACGGCAGACCCTTGTCTTTCACTTTTTTTCATACCCACGTAGATTCATACTCATTGGCGTGCATACTACACCCCAAAAATTTACTGAGAAGTGGTGGGTGACAAACATTAGGCCAAACGATGTATAAAAAAAGTCTTTACAGTGGCTACCAACCGGCAAGCAAATATTTGCTAGGCAGCAGAAGGCTTTTTGAACGCGTCCGATTTTGTTGTTAGCTTTCACGTTTGGAACACTTCTAAGCCTGAACAACGAGAAGGCTCACATAACCCATGTCAGCAGTTCAGTTGCACTGTCTTGGGGAGAACGAGACTAGCAAGGTAAAAAAGTGTGTGGGAAAGAAATGTGGTGAGCTGCACAAACAGGAGCGGGTACAAGCACACACGGCTAAGCTGGCCAGTTTTCGTACAAAACTGTAAACTCTTCTGGTAGAGTATCAGTTCAGCTACAGCGAAATTTAGCAGATACATTTAGGCAAGCAGTTGGCACGGACGTTAAATATTCTGAAGCTCTCTCTCTCTCTGGTCTTGTTCTTAGACTCTCGCAAACAATCTACCTTTTCCAGTCGTGTAAGACTCGAGCGTGTAGGATTGAAAAGCTGTTTTATTTCATCCCTTAGTCAAACAACTTCGAGTAGGAGACAGACAATTTTTTTCGGCGTGTCAGGGAAAGGAAGTCAACGTGTTTCTCAACTTTAGACGACTACGTTTCGAAGAAGATTTGTTGTTGAAATTTTCAAGGTTTGTAATTTCCATGGGCAACGTGGGAAAACTATTTTTCGATATATATCAACTTAGCACCACGCTCGGTCATGAGACATTGCCCGATCTTGCTACGTGATTTAAACCCTTCAGTTCTGAATTGACTCAGCAAATTATCTACGGAGTTTTCTACCTGAATACACGGTATACGTATATATTTCATCGCCGCCGTCAAGAACATTTTTGTATGTGAACATTTACATAAGATATAACGGAGTTTATTTCCTGTCTATACGTTCCGTTAACACTGGTCGTGTCAAGTACTTGAGAAGAAAAGTTAACAACAATAAACTTTTTGGGTGAACAAGTTAGCGAATCTTAAATCATTTATTGCCATGAAAATACTTGACAGAGTACATAAGCATTGAACTACAGGCAGGGCAAGTCTTTTTTTTTTACAAAGTGTAGACAAAATAGGATTCCTCCGCGTCAACTCCATGTTATAATTTATGTACTCGAGTCGACTAGTGAGTAAAAGTGATTTACTGTATTTTTCATTCAAACTCTTTAAAAGATCAAGTGTACAAAAGACTTGCTGATATCGAGACTACTACCTTTTTCCCAAGTACATGTAAAGCAAAGTGATTTAATCAACGTCACCACGGAATTAGACGGTACCCTTTCCTAGACACATTTATGCGTAAGTAAAATCGATAATTTTTTTATAGAAATAATTATATACCCATTTGGTAATAGAAAAGGCCATTTTTGTTGGATTGCGTGGGTAGCAATAGTAGCGTGCTGTAACATGCAATCTAACTCGAGTCCGGCGTAATCGCAGGCGACATATAGCATTGATTGAAAAGAAACTAGCCCATATTATCAATCTTGTTGAACATAGTTTGTTCAAAACCATTTACAATGCTTACATTTTAATTTTGTATTCATCATTACATCCATTAAGTACACAGCACCAATTTCAAATGAAGGTATTTGATATTGAAACGGCTAAATGTCGGGTCCTTTTTGGAAAGTTTACTTTTGACGTATATTGTTTTAGATGGCTTAAGAGAAGACATAAATTTGAACTTACTGACAAGCGCATATTTTGTATAAAAGGAGAGCTGCGCGCGTAACGAACGGCTGCAAATCAAAATTGTCAAAATCATTGAGTGTTCCCCTGATTACATGAAAAATAGATACATGATGGTATTTCTTTTCATTTCCATAAAGCATAACGGAAAGGTTGTCTCTTGTCTGTCCTCGACGGTCTGCAAATCGAACATACACATTACATTTCCTGTATAGCATTAATTGTAACATTAGCTATTAAACCCCTCCAAAAATGACGAATCATCCACCTGAAGCCATCACGCACCGAACACAAATACAATAAAAGAGTATTTTCAATGAAAAATCGCCATAAGTGTCCCTATCAAGCGTTGTCATTGTCCAACATTAAAATTGAATCTAGAACGATTGATGAAAGTAGTCGTTAGCACTAGACACTTTTTGTCCCATTGTTCCATTTAACGGTTGATAAAACCTTATCATATTCAAAAAAGCAGCTTTCCCTGCACTGTTTTTATGTAATTGTTGTTTCATACGTATGCAATTGTTGGCAAAAAGCATGTTAGTTTATAACTGCGCAAAAGTGACAAGAATATATATTATTGATCTTTCTATAAAAAAAAACGCCAAACAACGAACAGCGTGTTTCGTCTGTAGCATGTAATATGTAATTGGCTCTGCTTAGTGATAGACAATGGTGGTAGGCTACATTGTATGGGCTTCATTGTTTCTTACTTTGGCCACGGGCATTGTACATGTTCATCACATTCTACGAGGTTGTCTGGCAGCAGATACATTGCATCAATTAATCACCCGGTATGCTCTTGTTAATCATCTAGCTAATTGAAAAACAAGAAAGCACCAACTAATAGTTTCATTAATAATTACTACAATTTCTGTGCGATGCAAAATGCTGAATTACGGTACGTTGTAGCACAAGTGAAACCTTTGATTATGTTAATATAAGCTTTCAATGTTATCAAATACGTAATATACTGGCAGCAGTCTGCATATTATAAAAACTTACCAGCAATGGGCGACGTAGTGAACATTTTTGGTATCCTATGGCTGGTGCTCTTGTGCGGGAGAAAATTAAAGACGGGCAATAGGGAACTGTCATCAAGCTTGTAAAAACTAACATTCTTTTCCGTTGTTATAGTCCTCGTAAATGTAGTCGCAATTTGATTGTCGTCATATTACAGTAATAGCATTATGAAAAGTTGAGTGCAGGACTTTTCTAAGCCTGCCATTTATTAGACTTGAGTAAATCAGTTTATGAGACTCATGAAGGACCTTCCGATAAAAGATTTCATTCCATGATAATAAACCACAGTCATAATACATACGAAGGAAGTCAGAACGTTCTACCTTTTTACAGTTAGAGCCTCTCGGCAATATTCAAATGTACACAGGGTAGGGCAAGTAATAAGTATACAAGCAAGAGAGATGGTGGTAGAAGTTGCGGTGACACTCTCACGAACAAGTTGAACAGTGATATGTGCGTATACGTACAACGTTGTAGAAAAGCGGAACCTACCAAAATGTAGGATGATGATGATGACGAGGTATATGCATAGTGTAGTGCCACCACCGCCACCGTACCACTTGTATGCTAAATAATAACAATAAGAGGAAAGTCGACAGAAGGGGAGAGAGAAAGCACTCGCAAACAAATAAAACAAGTACGGAAATAACTATCTGGAAAAGTTGTTTCTAACAATGCAGCCACATCTAACAGGCAGTAAAAACATTGACATAATCTAATGCCAATGTGTACGTACGTAAGTCCATGCGATAGGATACAAACCAGGCTGATACGATTTCGTCCGTGTAAACTAGGTTCTGCCTTCTCCCATCACCACTGCTGCTGCTGCTGCTCGCTCTCCCCAGCACATCACCATAAACAATGTATTGCAAACTCTGTATAATGATAACAGTAATAACAAAGGGAACACAATGGATTTCAATTGAATTGTCGAAGTGGTTGTGGGCGCGGAAGCAAAAGAGAGCGTCGGTGGGGTATGTGAGAGAGAGGGAGAGAGAGAGAGACTAGTGACTTTTCCTAGAAACAATAAAATTCATTAACTGTTCGTTGGTATGAAACTACCCTTGTGCGCTAAAAGTTTACACAGTCTGGCTGATATGATTAGGCATCGTCGACCGTGTTGCATACAAGCATAATATACGGTATTTTTTTGTTTGTGAGGATTATTATTACTGCCAAAACATGGTGGCCAGAAAGAAGTGCGTTTCTTCGAGATGGTTTCACCAGATGTGGATGATATTTATGGTGGAGCAGTTGTAGTAATGAGACATTATATTGAAACTACGAAGTATGGTGGCAGGCAGCAGCGGCAGTAAATGCTTTCGGTAGACAATGGCATACACGAAATGAAAGCTAGGAAAGAGTCCCAGAAGATTACGAATGAATGAACGTGCTTGGTGGCAGGGAACTGCATTAAATAAAAGAAAAAACCGTAATCGGATCGGCTGATGGAGAAAGGAACGTGTCAGTCAGCTCAGTTACCCTTTATGATATTACCTACACTATATGGTGCTTACAGGGAGAACGAGATGAGATGTTTTTTTGAGGGCGAGCAAAAATGTTAATACTTTTAAGCAGCACGAATAAAAAAAGTTTACTTTATTCGAGTGTACCGTGTACGCAGAAGAGTTTTTATAGGTAATTGAAATGTATTTGGGCTCGCACCGTCGTCGTCATCGTCGTAAGGAAACAATGTGTCCGTTTTGGAATCTCTAGCCGTTTTCTAAAGTTTCACTTTTCCTCTTTCTCTCTCTCTAAATTGACTCCAAAAAATAAAATGGAGAGGGGCGTACACCAAGACTACCTGGTTAGATAGAACAAATATCTCTCAAGTGGAGGAAACATGGAGCGATTTAAAACAACAAGATGTAAGTACCGCGTTGTTAGAACAAGCTGAAACCATTGTTTCAACGCTCCGCTACGTGAGCAATTTACTGGTGTAATGTGGGAATAAACTGCGAAAGTGATGGAGAAATGAAATTGATTTCTGTTATAAAAATCACGTGAAAGTGTGTGAAGAAAGGCATTGGGAGGACGTTCATAGACCGTACTAATCCATTAGAAGGCTTTTATATGAATACTCTAAGATACAGGGAAAAGCATAACTGTTTCGTCAATACAAAAAGTGCTACCTATAATTTACTGGAGGCGTCGTTTCCGTGTATTATACTTTTGGAATGTCTGTGAAAACATTACAAAAAACTACAGTTTTGTCATAAGGGTCTGCTCACCCTTAAGGGTCATATATGGCAAGGTTTACTTATTTTTAAAATACTTACACCGCTTACCTTATTATGCCCAGTAGCTCGTTACTCATGATAAATCACCCCTTTTCCGAATACATCAGCACGAAAAGGACATTGGTTTAGGGCACAAGTACAAATGCCAAACGTTACACAAATTTTTATTGTTCCTGTCATGAGGTTTGCGTGTAAGCGATGACCGTATGGTAAGGCTCACTTAAATTAACACTTGTTTTTATATTTCTTACTGGGAAATAGTATCATATAGTATGGTGCACTGCCAGAAAGTAGGAATTTTCATATGTTGCCAACTGTGTAACTTGCAAAACAAGGTTGTCGTTGTAATCCCTAAGTAGGAAAGGACTCCAGCATTTGAGAAAATAAGCTTTGCTGAAAATTCGAAAAAATGTAAGAACTGAGGAAATAATGAGGATTTAAACCAAAAGGCAGTGGGTGAAAAGGAAATGAATGGAACGAACGTAGGAAGTTCGTGCCAGTAATGAGATATCATTGTTCTTACCCTTTCACTTTTACAACCATTTTATGAGAAGGGCCAGACACACGACAAAGTAAAAAAAGGTGAAACCGAAACCAAACGATATAGATGGGTGGCGCTAGGAATTTAAAGTAAGTCGGGACGAGAAATGTGGGAATTCAAAAAAAATGCCACACAAACGACTAGGTATCATGGGGTGAAGATAGTATATGATGGAATGAATGCATGACGCATCCATAACGGATTTTAAAATCGATTTATCCCGTTGGAGAGTTATCATACCCGTGGTTTACACACCTGGTCGTCTTCCAAAGAACAAATCGATTTTACATGAATACGTATTGGTATAAGATCTATGATATTTTATACCAGGTTTAAAAAAATATTCAGTCAACTCTCAAACTCCCTTTGAGACTTAAAGAGAAGTATGATATGATGATGTTGGACAAATGGTACGAAGAGAACCACAAAGGAAGTGGTTAAAAAATGAAAAAGCTATGGTAAAAAGTATAAAACAAGCAGATCAAAGTGATACCTGAACGCTGACGTTGTGGAAACGTAAAAAAGGATTACTCATGGTGTTTTAAAAAGGTAAAAGGTCTACTACGACGGAGAAAGTAATCACCATTTTCAAGAGAGGAAAACTCAGATTTCCCAAATTTTTTATGACTTTGTATGTACACATATAGCTGGAAATAGTCGCCAATTTTTTTAAGTATTTCACCAGATGTCGTCACGCAAAATGTCGCTTATAATTACGCGACGAGGCTGTTATATTTATACGGAAATAAAGGGGGGAAACGCATATATACTCATTTGTCCTTAACTAAACTCGGTAAAGTCAAAGATAGATATCGAGACTGGAGCAATAACGACGTTCCTTAATATATCGATACAAATTTGACAAATGGGAACATACGCATTAGGTGCACCATAGTTTTGTTATAAAACATGACACATCCCCCAAGAAAAAAATCTACGGAACGAAACCAGGTAGCGCGGAAATTAAAAAAAAGTTTTGCCATGAGTTTTGCACAAAAGTATTTTGAGGCCCTTGATTCAATAGTATCTCGTAAGCACTGAACTTTCTCTCTGTCTGGCGCTTTTACCTGTAATAGGAAATGTTCCACATTGCAATGATTACATATCTTAAATCTTGATCTAAAATATAATTGTGCATGTCGCTCATATAATTTGGAAAGCTCACGTTTCTTCCCTCGTTTGCAGCGCGCTACCACGCTTATCAAGTACAATATACTCGCTTTCTGGACGGTGATGCAGACTAACAGCGTTATTAGGGAACAGTAGACCAATACCTGCGAACGGAAATACTGAACATTTTTGAAAGTAGGTATATGTTATCCAGTGGGTACGGTACAGCCCACTACACAACAACTTCTAACTAACAAGTGTACCATAACTCTGTATAAAGAAAAAAAATTGGTATGACAGAATCGTTTGTCATGATCAAATACAAGAAATCGTGCTAACTAAAATCATTATTCTCAAGTGCGGAAACAAGTGTTTTTTTGGGTTTCCCTCATCTTGATATAGGCAACCATCATTACTTTTCTTTCTTTATAGTCATTATTACTAGTGGTATATGATAGCCTTGCATTCAAATCTTCAACCCGTGTGTTAGCTGGGAATGATGAACTTGTGCGTCAATATTTGTACCTATACACACATTTCTTGCCTGTGTTCCACTTCAGTAATTTGGTAAGACGACGACAGAGAAAAATGTGTATACACGTATCATTTGGAAAAGGCTAAATAATTGGGTAGGAAAACGAAGTAGTTTCGCATGATCGACTACAACTATGTGTAATGTGTAGCTCGTCAATACAGTAATAGTCATCCAAAGTACTAAAGCGTGTTGGGAAACTGAATGTAAATGATAAACACAAATAAAAACATGATACCTAAGCTGTATGTAAGCTCCGTTTTATGGAAAAGAGGATATCATTCACCGTTTTCAAATATCATTTGATGCATTACTACTGCCAATTGAAAAGGACTTAATGAAGTATTTCTGCAATGGATGTATAGATAGCTAGATTGTAATGACGTAAGCCGTTGTTTCCTGTATTGCTTAAGGTAAATCCATATACACAACAAAGGGGTTTGTATATTTTATGTATTCATGTATTGAGTACGTTTCAGGGACAATGCAAGCAACGGACGAAGGTAGTAAGTAGTAAAATTACAATGCAAAACTCCAGCATTTAAGCTGAAAGGGAATTTCGATATTTTTGACAGGTTTGTCCGTGAAGGTACTCCTAAAATAGATACTGTTTGATAATGCAAGAATACAGAAATAAACCTGTTATGCTTTCAAATTAACATTAACACTAGACTTCCAACGCTTCAAACTTGCATAAAGACTAACGACATGACTGAAGCATACTTAAATATACTAGCAAATCTAGTCCATTTTGATACGGTATATTCTGGTAGTCTATAGTAAGGGGTCTGAGAATAAACCGCCCATTTTTAAGCCTTTAAACCCTGTCGGTTAAGAGAGATAAGCCTTTTAATTG
>JAHZNE010008304.1:0-10511 GCA_027744055.1 Callyntrura sp. NNG-2020
GAATTTGCTCAGCAATTCTTAACTTAAGTAATTCTTAAGTCAGTTTCACCAGAATAAACCTCCTGTTCCATACAGAGGGAGCAAGATGAAATATGACCAAACTACCTATCTCATCTCTTACGCTCTTCTTTTTAACCTTTTACTGCCTATCCACTTCGCATTTGTTTACAATTACCATAATCAGTTTTCTAACCACATGCAATTTATTCATGATAGAAGTTCGTAACAACACTTAAATTTATGCTGATGCAGACACTTTAATATGATCAAATCATTGTCTTTGTGTTAGTTTACGTGTTTGTAAATTGTAACTGCGTGAAACTCATGCAAATATTACGAGCTGTATTAGTTACCTACTACAGGTTGTTACAAAAGCGATGCTTTTAGGCAAGGGTTAAAAAAATGAAACTTAGTAGTCCTGGGGTTCCCTAATATTACTAAAGTGTTAGATCAAATTTTTCACTTAAGTAAGTTTTGGTTAAAATTCACACGCCGGCATTAGAAGGTCTCGGTCTACATTCAAAATTGTCTACATCAGATTTGAAAAAAACTGAGGAAGACTGCAGTACTGCAATTGACGATCATTATTTAGAATTCGCGTCATCTGTGTAACACTACCAATAATGGGAATCTGAACATTTCCCCGAGCTCACTTCCCCCTCAGGTTGGGTTTTCACTGCTCTATCGCTTTCCAAAGATCAGCTTTCTCTTCTTTTTTTTTTACCAAAACGGGTGTAGAATTCAGTTAATGGAAAGAAAGAAACAGTTTGGGAAAGAATGTGATCACCGAGCGGGAAGTAGGATTTTTTGGAGATTTTTGCTCTTGACAATTATGGTTGTTTTTATTATATTGTTTCAACTAATAAAGTTACAAATTAAATGTGCGACCGTATTGTATTCACTTTAGTTGGGCTGAACTCCAGACATGCTGTAGCTGGCGAGTGTTAGGCATATTCAAATGAACAACGTTTGACTTTGACGTTGGTGCCAACGAAAGCTGCTTTACAGTAAATACATCATTTAACAGTAGCACGGCGTAACACTTGATAGCCAGAAACATTCTAAAACTTTCACTTCCTAATCCGATCTCACATTTTGTGATAGCTTATATAAATTAATCTGGTTCATAACGATATCATAAATTTAAACATGGTACATTAGTGCATAACTCGCTACATGGGGCATATTGAAACACACTTGAAACTAGCGACCAAACTCAAGACAAATATAGCTGTAATCAAAAAGTTAAACAAAACAAGGGTTTCATATGTCACCATAGGATATTTACATACAGTCATAAAACCTATAATAAAATTTAGAGACAGCATTATAATGTAAACAACATCCAACTTCATCCCAAAATTGAGATTACAGCAAATTGTTGACAGGCACAACAAATTCACAACACAGCAACACTCTGAGTGGGCTTGAAAACGCAAGAGAAATACTAGAAGTTGCTATCATTTTTATCCATGTATACATTATATTATCGTCGAAAAAATATGTGCTTCCTCTCGAATTACCAAAAATCTATAGAAAAAAGTGAAAGTGTATATTTTTCTTATGTCAAGTACCTGCTTGCATGCTTACAGTCGTTTTTTTAATGCTTTCTTCTTATTTGTTGTGTTCAAATTGACGTCATTTAGCAGACTTTCAATTGTTACGATTCACGCATGAAAATATTAATATTTGTGAGCCAAATTGTCTAACGAACTATGGGCAAACTTCTATATCTTTACGTCGCTTCTTCAAATTTAGACAAATAAAGTACAAAATCTACAAAGTATGACCACGACCGGATATCTGGCTGTCTGTTTGTCTGAAATCAATACTTTAATATATAAACTAGTATATAAAGACAAACATAAATATCTTACTAATTGTATATTTAGTAATATGAGTTATGTTAAAAGTAGTTAAGACCATATCTGATATCTTTATAAAGCGTTACAGTGCGATACTTTCCCCATTTCTGATTTTGTAGCGCTTAATAATATGTCTCAAAGTTTATGCTATAACAATTGATGCAAACCGAGGACCTTGAATGTTAAAACATTGATTGAGGCTGGAGTAAACAAATCAGAATGGAAGCTAAACTGCCACAAGAAAAAGTATTTCAACTTTGCGCCCATACCAAATTGGTTGGAACACAGATAGCGTATATATAACGTAAGTGATCATTCGTTGCTGTTGCAACAAATTACCAACGTGTCTTGTTATAGATTTCTTGCACATTTGAATGCCAGCATTTCCTGTCGGTCACAAAATCATTTTGGTATATCAAGTTTGACTCCAGTCGGTTAGTTGCTGTGGGCCAAAGGTCAATTTCCACGTATTCCAAAATTCATGCTTCATTCAGTGGGAAATGACGCGACGCGTAAATTCGTCAACGTGGAAGGATGCATAACTAAAGGGTTTGATCTTATCAGAATGGGATCCATCAAGGAATTAGTAGTCTTCAACATGCAGAATAACAGTAAAAATGCGAATGGATATTCCAAAAAGGATAGATCGTTAAAACCACTGTATCAGTTTTGGTTATTTCAGGATATTGCAGTAATATAAAAGTTGCTGCTCAAGCTTGCTTTCTTCACAGTCGATAAGAAAACGTCTTCAAGAATCGTGTTTTACTACAGCTTGAAATGATGAATGATGCCCTCATTTTGAAGAATCCTGGAGCGTTTCTGTCACTTACATTTCAAACTCAGCCACTGCAACGTTTTCTACAACACGTGGTGAATAGTGAATAGTACTGCTTTGATGACAATGATAATGTGGGGATTCCGAAATGTAAGTTGGCATATTCGCTTTGGGATGACATAAATAAAGTACACCATCGTAATATGATCCAACCTAAACATTATTTATAGAACTTTGTGTAACTTCGTCTTTGATTTTTTTCATCAAGAACTAATTTTATATGCGTATTATAACAACATGAACAGGATTTGAATACAAGTTATATTAAACAAGATTACATATTGTTATTATAATGGATACATTTCAGAGAAATTTACAAATGATTATTATCAGTTTTATGATTTTTGAGCAATATCATATTTTCTATATGAGTATAAAATTAATTATATTGAAATTATTGAATATGTTTTCAAGCTTCAAGACTAAACAGAGCATAACGTGCAAAATCAAATTGGAAATAGTTCTCTGAACCGGATTATCAATTTCCATTGCGTTGCTGCAGTAAATTTGCGCAAACAAATTATGAAAAAATTATGGTAAGCCCTTTCACATAAACAGCACGACCACACAAGTTGTATTGTGGCGGAAAAGTTAGAATGTCTATACAAAATTTAAATTGGCTGTAAAAATTATCTTTGACAAATAAAAGCAAACAGTACAATTCACATTGCACAACGCAATTAGGAATATATTTCACATCCCTGTAAGGGGTTGAAAACCTCGAATCTGATATGAAACCAATCAGTTTTTCATATTCGAATACTTGGTAGAGCCGTTGTGGTTGTTTATTTTCATCATTATCATATTATGTTTATATCATTTGTTAATAACTGTAAGACAATAACTATTAAATATATTTGACATACCAATTTATTAGGGAAGGACTCCAACCAATCAGTACTCTGGTTCTGGCACATAAGGACAATATTAGTTTGCTTGTCACTGTTAAAATGTCAAAGGAAAGTGAAAAAGGTGGAGTTAAGTTCGATTCGGGCTAAATGATTGCAAGTTTTGTTAATAGGTATTAGTATTTTTATCTATATTTTCTCCTTAAATTACCGATGACGAAATTTGACAACTTATCGTGCCTTGAAGTTTTTCGATCTCAAACAACCTCAAATTGCCACCACAAAATATACGCGTTCTATATCAGTATGAGTCACCAAAGCAAGGTGTAACCCAGCCTAGCCGTAACTTTGTATTTAGAACTTATAAACTACACAAAAGTATTTCTACGAATAGATTTTTAACAAACTATACCAACTGTTTACAGAACATCTAGAACATATCTACCGAAACGCGATCAAACATGATAAAATATACCGCCTTGATGTTTCTAGGAAGTGAAGCAATATTTCCTTCGAGGTAAAACCTAAACCTAACGACAAGGCCGCATAAATGTATGAAATTAATTGGCAAAAGCACACAGAAGCTTCGATCTTCTTGAAGATCAGTTTTCTCTGTGTCCCAAGTCCCAAGTTCTATCAAATGAGGTAACGAATTCCAACCTTCCAAGATATTTTAATCAATACACACGTTTTGTCAGACCGAACTATTTACCAGTAGTACAGACAAACAATGTTACTTCAGCGGTACTCCACGGAGAATTTTGTGATTCCACAAAATAAACGAACCTGAGAAAATAATTTAAATATGTCTATCTTTGGAAATTTAATACGAACAATCAACTATACTACATGGTCAGCCCAAGTAAAGCACCTTCCTGCTTTTGACAGAAATTTAAACATATCAAGTTCTTAAAGTTCTCAGAAATATAGATCTATGTATACATCAATGACGTGCTCACTACTTCGTCCATTTCCGTTATGCCATTGCTGGCAGTTTTATTTGGTATAAAGGCCCACCACTGGATGATTAGTAATATTCACGCTCCCTCTTCGTCTTTCCACCACCCTAACATGGATTTGAAAATGGCGCCTATCAATATATGATGTTGGCAGAATTAAGTTTCACTACGGATAGCAATCTAATAAACAGGGATTATTTCTCCTTTGTATAACGTTTATTGGCTAATTCGACGAAATATATCGGTGCTGTAATTCCACACGTACTATTCTTATTCTCATATTTTATTCTAAATATGGTTTCACATAAATACAATACAGTATAAACTAAATATTACTTAATTCCAGGAAATGTGTAGGATGACAATGATGGATGGTGCTTATCAGCAACCTAACACAGCGTGTTTAACAGTTTATAAACCGACAATGTCATATGTTGTTTTGTGGTCGTATATAGTGGAAGCATGACATTTTTGAATTCTGAGAGAAAAAATGCTGAATTTATATTGGCAGTGAGCATAAAAGTTTGGTTTAGCAGAAACAATTGTGGTCTTGTTTGCTAGAAAGCGCAAATACGAAATACATTATTTCGGAATTGGATGTGCAAGTTTATACTGTTTAGTTTATAACTTAAAATTGTTTTTAATCTTCTTCCTATATAATGTTTCCCTGCTGATTCAATTTAAAAAATTTTGACGCTACTTCTGCAAACTATCGATCAACCAAGACAATCACTTGCATGATGTCGGAAAAATTGTATTACAACGGCGTGCGTCATGCTAATCTGCGAAAAGTATACATCTAACGACCATTTTGTTTTTGCTTGTCATAAATATCACCATCAAACAGTCACCACCACCACCACAACTATAAATATATAGTGTAACGTTTTAGTCCCACTTTAGCCAATATATTTCCATCAATAACAGCATCTTCAGAACATCATGCTAAAAACTTGTATGCACAGCTATTTCCTGGTATGCTATTTTTGCTACCATTTGATGTCCTACCTATTAGCCTCAGTCTAATTTTATTTACACAAAGCTAATGTTTCACTCAAAGGAGTAACGACTAACTGTGCTTATTTTAAACCTGGAGTTTGAGCAACAGATAATGTAACGACGGTTTATGCGTATAGTATTCTATAATAGCTATATTTAATGGCACCCGAGTAATGCAATGGATTCATTGAAGATTATCGAGGTTATTGACGAAACCAAGCCGTGCTCTGCAATTTTGAGCTAAGAAAAAAATAAGTTAAAATTTCCATTGGTTCCATATCACATTTGATAACATTAGTAGAAACTTGAACGTTCTCAAAAAGGCCCAACATTTCAACGTTAACGTTGATTTCGGAGTGTCTTGATTGCTCCTTACCTTCTTAGGTTTGTGGTGTTGTGGTGCACATGTTTAAATTATAGTGGTATTGCCATGCACTTAAGTTTTTTCTTAACTTTAGAAAATGCACATTGCTGTCCGTGTGGGAGGAAATCCATCCACATCAGAAGAGAATGCTGCCGTACATTAGTAGGGGGTATAAAAAATTAAAGTGTCTAAAATCATTCTACAGGTGAAAACAGCGATCAGGTATCGTGTATCTGGCATACTGCCTTCATAGTCATGATCAAGGCTATCATTATATATCTTCTTCTTTATGTGGTGAATACTGGAGATTACTTCCCATTTCTCATTCAATTTCCTATCGTTTCCAACTCGATTTCAGAGTTCATTCACAACCTGTTTACTCTTTACCTTAATTACCCCCAACGTGCGGAGGAAGAAGCTTGTGAAAATGACGCGGAGAAAATTGAGATTCCATTATTCACACTGACGTTATGCCTATATCAGTATCGAATCACTTTGCGATAAGGAATCGTACCACCCTTTTGCTCCTCTCTCTCTCTCTCTCTCTCTCTTATAAAACGAGCCTGTTTGCGTCTTGCGTTTTCTTGAAATCTCAACTTGAATCAGCAGATTCACAACAAGGCACAAGGAATGACGTCAAAGATAGTGCTATCATCTCACTTCTCGTTGTGAAGGGAGCGAAGCAAAATTAACCAGACTCAGCTTAGCGCAAATTTTATCCGGCTTAGCGTCATTGCTCACCACTTATTATTATTAAATTCGGCCAAAGCTACGTCCATTAATTCCTGTAGTGATCGTGCTGATGAAGATGATGAAAAGAGATGTTAGTCAACAGAGAAAAATGTACAGAGGAGGCGATTAAGTTTGATAAAGAGCACTTCGTAGACCAGTTCAAAGGGAATTGATGGCAAAAAGATTCCATTCTATTATCGAGTGTGCTGTTTCTAAGCCAAGTACTCTCCAACTGTAAACAGAGATACACCACTTTTTGGAAACAAGAATTTTAGTGAAATAGTCAAGAGAAAGTGCGAGTAGGTGGAATCGGCCTCCGGAGAGCTATACTCGCAACAAATGTGAATGTGTGAATGCTTACACGACTTACTTATGGCTTTGGTTGCTGGCTTGTTTTTTGTGTTGGTGAGGAGCTAGTAGCAATAAAAATGTTATTTATCAACAATTTTTCCTGTCCTATCTTTTTCTTCCGTACAGGAAAACTCCGTTGTATAAATTATGTGGTAATGGCTACAATAATAATATACAATAAAAATATTAGTCGTATACTTTTATTATTATCACGTAATTGTTTTACTACGGGTTTTTGCAATTTTCTTTTTTCTCAAAAATAACATCTATTCTTTAATCTAACAGTAAACTGGTATTTGACAATAATACCATATGCCTAAAAAACCGGGAAACATGATAGGTTTATTACGTCAGCGGCAACTGCTTGTTGCAGTCCACCGATAAAAAATTTTACATGCTACTTTCCTGCCTGTATGAAAATTATAGCATTTGCCCTTCCTAATTACTTCTTTATCCATGTTTTAGTAGCTAAAATCTGGAGTAGTAAGCACATACATTTCCTCAGCTTTCAGTGAAAAACGGAAATTTTTTAAAGAATAGTACCGTCGTACTAAATACAATAGTAGCCAATATCTACAGGAAGTTGTGCCTTTTCTTAAATTTACCTGTTCAATGCCTTCGTCTTGTTAAACAAAGGTCGTCGTTCAATGACTGATACAGTCATCTTTCACTTACAAATGATGATATGGACAGAGTTTGTACTTATTTCATCTAACAAGTCGGATAGATATAGATAACGTAAAAAATGTACCGTGTTCTCCCCAATTATAGTCCGCCCTAAAAAACAAACTTCGATTGAAGGGGGATATTAATTGAGAGAAGTTGTACTAGTAATATTATAATTGTAATAAAGGGCTAAAATCAGAAGCTTAAAATTTCCAGATTTGGTGATGATAACTATATTAAAATGTTTTCGGAGTTCCTGTGCAAAAAATTATTAAATGCCACAAATTGTTGTCTATTGTAAACATTAATGACCAATTCGTTTGCTTCTTCTTTCTTCAAATGCGCCTTCCCTTTAATTAAAATGATTGCCATCAACTTACATATTGTGGGCATACAATTCTTGTGTCATGTAGTTATATTTCTCCCTTCGCCCCGAAACCACTACCGCTACCCAAACCGTAAAAGTTGGCGTGTGTAGAAGCATCGACAACGAGACGAACGCACGAAGAAGAATTTACTTCCCATCCACCGACCAAGAGAAGAACATCCCAGCAGCGGCAGCAGCAGAGAGTTTTAGATTTTGTGTGTAGGCAGATTTTATCGTTTTTCCTTTTTCGTTCCCGAGTTTAATGTTTTCACTTCAGGTTAGGAAATATTGAAGTTGTAAACTTTCCTTTCATAATTTCGAGTTTAAATAAATAGTTAGAGTTTCAGTTAGGAAAGTATAAATCCCTTCGCGTAGAAACTGGTTTATTTCTATTACGTTACCCATACGTCACCATCATTCTCAAGCATACCATTCAGGAGGACCTTTGACTAACAGTGGAATAATAATTATTATTGAGCTACATCCTATGCCCTTCGACCCAGCCCCTCAACGGCATACCCTTCCTTACCTCACATCATACCAGAGCCCAGTCATATGCCGATAATATTATAAAACAAAACTACTAAATTGAAGTGTTAAAGATGCAGTAATATTATAGTATGAAACGGGCCAATATCAGAAAGTTAGAAGTCCCGACTTTAAAATGCCAATTTTAATAAAATATTTCACAAAAGAACAATACAATAAAAGTTTTACAAATACACTCCAATCATTCTTGGAATAACCAATCATTAAATTGATTCGTTATTAATTATTAAATGCCTAATATTTCGTTCGCCTCTTTTTTTTCTCCAGATGTTGCAGCTCTTGCCTTTAAACCTTAGAAAAGTTGCATTTGATCCAGAAATTGTATTCATTTTGTCATTTAATCACTTGTCGACTATTTATACGCAATTTCGTAAGCGGCTAAAATCTGATTTAGCCACATTCAGGGGGGGGGCATAAGATATAAGAGAGAGAATATAATTGGATAAAAGCTATAACTAGAGATAATACGGTATGCATTTTCTTTCGTAGTTACCAGTTATGGTATCGTAATCTTACAATAAGAATGACAGACATAAACGTGTGTTCCCGTAACGTAGTAAGTAGTTACTTAATGAGTATATAAATAAAGATGCTCAATGAAACTCCCCCACTACTTCTATGCTGTTCTTTACTCATTAACGTAAACCTCTTCTTTACTCATTTGGTGCGGAACGACAGGTGGAGACGTCGAGGGATTTCATTTTACGGGATTATTGGTTGTAAATGTATCTAGCTAGGGGCCAAAACACGAACGTACATACTTCCCTTACTACCACATTCTACGAACCACATAACTAACGCATTTTCATGTACATTGTTGAATAACGTGGGGTAGCAGAACGTTAGCGACGACGATAGAGTAACGATAAAAGGAATCGTAATTACTACTTTATAGTTCTCGTTATGCACACGTTTGCACTTTCCTTATGTAAATGTGAAATGGTTTTTTGTTCGAACGTAGTGTATTGCAAATTACAAGAGATGAAAGATGAAGTGCTGCAAAAACTGCGTGAATAACGGTAGTTATGAGTAATTCCATTTACAACAGGAAACCTTACTAATGATTTTAGTTTTGCCAGCTTCAGTATTATGACAAACCGTGTGTGTGTGTAGCGAAGCATTGTAATCGTCACCACTGGTCACAAAAAATGATGAAAATAGCTTTATCTAAACAAAAGCACGTAAAGATCTCACAACCAGTCAACCTTGTTAGAGGGAAAGGTTGAGTCTCACGGAATTGGTGAAAGTAGGGTATACTTAAACGGCACTAATAAAACTATGTTGCACTTACAATAATACTCAAACGCATGAGAAACTTCCATAAAGCCGTGTAAAATCAAAACCTATTCCCTG
Source organism: Callyntrura sp. NNG-2020 (assembly GCA_027744055.1). Classification (NCBI taxonomy): domain Eukaryota; kingdom Metazoa; phylum Arthropoda; class Collembola; order Entomobryomorpha; family Paronellidae; genus Callyntrura; species Callyntrura sp. NNG-2020. Next base: position 9,889 of record JAHZNE010008304.1, read on the forward strand.
CAGTTGTTGCTGGTGAACACCAGTTAATGCGAGAACCGTCTGTCTGATGAACAGGTCGGCCGACGTAAAAGCGGACAGCGCGGAAAGCAGGTTCGTCGAAACAACGAATAATAATAAACTCATTGATCATTTTCTTCACACTTTACGGTTCTCGATGCGGCACTTTTTTTTCGGCAGGAATGAATAATGAGACTGGCTTACATTATGTATCCGAAATTTCACCCTACACTTCATCGAGTTTATATTTACTTTTTATTCATTAATTATAATGCAGCTAGTTTGAAATATTGTGAAATGTTAAAATATTTGCAATTTTCAACTTTAAAGAATATCAGGAATATAACGGCTGTTGTATCTATACCTTATTAACGTTAACCGCGATACTTGCTGCTATTACAAAAATCTGTAAAGGGCTATAGAAATTCCAAATATTCATGGAGCGTTAATTCAGCATCAGTCGTTGTAAATAGGTTGCGTAGTTTAGGGAAGTGGGCCTGAAGGTATTTCAGTGGTTCGACAAAATAGACAAGTATGTTGTTAATAACACTAGACTATAAACTAATATGTAAATGCATATTTTTAACACGTGCACCGATCAATGTGAGTTTGGGTATGTATCCATA
>JAHZNE010008305.1:0-12056 GCA_027744055.1 Callyntrura sp. NNG-2020
AATATATATACATGTATTGGACGAAGCCGCGCGCTCTATGATTCCAGTGGATCGCATGTTAATAAATACACAATAAGCATATGTGGAGTTCTGAAGGTACAACGCCACCTTAACATGTCATCCATCCTGACACATTTTCTGTCTCCCCAACGTTACTTCTTTAACTGGAGCCTCCTATATGAATGCACTATTATCCCACTTCGTTTCTCCTTTAAATCTGTCTTCCGCACTTACGGGAATACTACACCCTCGAGCCGGTATAATATGCGCATTTACACATGAAAGTAATCACCTTCTTAGTCTGCCAACTTTTTTTTATGCTCTTTTCAGTTTTTGTGTATTCATTGTTATTATACCTCAATTCGATATGTAGGTGATTCAGGTGCTCTTGGTCTGTCCTCAGAAGCTTTGCCTTTAATTTACAAAACGAAATTTATTGGGCCATTATAGTTTGTGAGAGAGGTAAAACAGCAAAACCCGGAGGATTAAATCATAACATTGGGAACCGTAGGAATAATGGGGCCATTTATTTTCTATTATATCGGTTGTCTACGTTCCAGTTATTTTTTCATGACTTTTCGGAAGGGGTGTCTTGGAAGCTATTTTGATGTGCGCACTAGGCAACGCCATCGGTCGACCTAACTAGGTGGTCTACATAACTTTAAAACGCAGTTTCTTCCCAAGAAAAAAAAAGACTTTTTATATGACATTGGCATAGGAATCGGAAATGCCAAAACACGCCATAAAGCAAGAGACCATTCTATTTAAAAACACTTCCGTCGTCGCTTTAATTAGAGCACGGTACAATGATACGGCCCATTACTGTTTGTTATCTAACGTAGGCGTGTAGTAGACATGATGGAAAACGGTAATAATCGGGTTTAGAAAGGAATATTCCTCTTAGTTAGTGGATATGTCAAAGAAGATAATAGCGTTAACACACTGTAATTTCATCAATGTCACATTCAAAAACATGATTTATATAATGGATAAACATTTCAATGTCGCGCCATGGAATATTTATGCTTGTATTATGTTTTGACGGAGTTACAACAACATGACCATAAATTCCGTCCCAAAAAATGAAGAGTACTACGGAGTGTAATACTGAGCAGGGGGAAACTCGGACCACCACGTCTTTTTGGAAGACGACGTCAGTATGGTTGAATGTTGAATATTAACTATATTTAATGCAAGCCGAGATAATAAGGAAATTATGCAAAATCCTTTAAGAATACACTATTACTGTGATCCTTGAAGGCCACTGACAAATTATACATTATGTTTCTGTCAAGTCTTATTTTATGCATATGTGTCAGAATGGCGTGCACCAACACTCAACTAGAGTATCACTGCACTTACTTGCACTACACGACGGTAGAAGCGTAGTACCAGATGAAAATAGAATCCGGGTCGGAGTAAAGTTAGTATTATAACGGTTCTCCGAAACAAATTACTGATTTGTTGTTCATTCCAATTCCAAATCACACATGTCCTTTATCTGCATTGAAATCGCTTATACATCGCTGGATGAGAGATGGATAAATGGAAAATGTTGTACGTGTATACCTATACGGTAGTCATTATCGTGCATGGTACCAAAGCGCTCGAATGTATGTAGCCGGAGAAATATCTGCGCATAACTTTTACCGTTACCTTGACATCTTTTCATTTTACTACATCAAAGGAACCACCACTCGCTACAGCATGGAAAAGAAAACGAAATAATATGGCTTGGATGGAGTAATAGCAGAATTAACGTTGTACCTTAGTCACTTATTTGCAAGATGATGGTAATAATGGAGCGTGCATTGGGTAATTGGGAACTTGTTTGGACGTAGCTCTGTAGAGACGTACCAAACAATGTGAAGTTCGGCAGCGGAAGTGAAGTTTATCTTGCCTGCGAAGAAACAAATAATGCAGAGCGAACTATTAGCGTATATATGCCATTCATGTGCATGCGGCTCACATGTGATAAAGATGAGCCGCATGTGATTCTGCTTTTCCAGGGAAATGACGATCATTAAACAGCCGTACATGTAGTATTTATTTGATATTTGTAAGAGTTATTTTTGTATAACATAAAATTGCACAATTTTACATAATATGAGGTACACTGTAGTTAGAGTGTATATTCTTAGGTATGTGGCTATTTAAAAGTTGAAACTATTGAGTCAGGTCAGGTATCATGTTATTTTAAGATTTGCCATTAAAATCTATAATTGTTTATTTTGCCTATTTTTAGATTTAAGCGCAAGACTACCTAAAGCTTTGGAAAAGAGTGGAGTCGTGTGTATTCCTAATTATTTTAGCGACATAAAGAATTCACTCTACCAACTATCATCTTTTTCAGTTTATTGTGTACCTGCCATGCCATAGCCAATGCTATTCTAATGTTTTAGATGGTGAACGTACGTCGAGATTTGGAAAGTTGATGCTGGATTTATTTTATTTTTAAGTTGTTTACCGGTTGCGGATGTTGTCATGAAATTCTTCTCACATGCGGATGTTGTCAGTTGCCAGTCATATTTTATATGCATCATACCATCTAAAAATTTCATGTTTCGGAATATAAAAAAATACTCGCGAAAACTCCGAAAAGTTTTGAGCTTGTGTTGTTGACAACAACATCGGCAACCGGTCAACAAACTAAAAAAAGAAGAAAGCTGGGACCAGGAAATTTTTGTTTTTCTTTTTATATCTCTCTGGCCATAGCCGATCTGTACTGCCAAAAAGGCCATCTGGTTTCCCTTCACGATCCGAATGATTCAGATAATATCCCTTGTTTAACGGGAGATAACTTGAGTTAGTCGATTGAAAATTTGAACTCGTGTATAATTATGAACAGCGGAAAAGGTAGGGAACCATAATTCACACAGATATACAGTATATTTATCGTCGATAAAAATGTATGCACAATTTATAGTCTGCGGGTCATCTTTCTTCTCTGCCTACAAACTGGCTATTAGCTTTTTTGGCTTCCTACTTTCCATTTTCATAGCATCAACTCAGATTTAAACATAATATCGCGCAGTAAGAAAGACTAGGTTTTCCAAAAATATCCAAAGAAGCTCCCTGTTTTATTTAAGCGTAAACTTCGCGTCATAGATCCTACTACAATTCTTTGACGACGATGATATTGCCTACCTTGGAATTGTGTGTTCAATTTTTACATTAATAAAAACACTCCCCCAGATATGCTTTCCCTTTTCTACCTGGCGAAGGTAAATTGCGACAAAGCAGAATTTTGAGATACTGCTGCTACGAAAACCCAAAGATGAAAACGGACCAGGTAACTTATCTCTACTGCTGCTGCTGCTCTAACAGCCATATGAACTTTCCCAATTCCGATACTGTGTAATATAAAGCATATACGTATATGCATACCTAATATTACTAGCCAAAATATACCGCCCTATTTTGCATCAATCTCATGTACAATACAAAATATGTGAAGGGATCCGCGCAAAACCTGGAACATAGCAACTTCCTAAATTGTAGGTATACTGGTCAGTCAGTGATGATGGCGTCGCATAGCATTGTCTTCCTTCACCACGAGTGAGGTAAAAGTTATAGACCTTTCTTTTGGCCTTTAAATAAGTCCTACGCCTGGTTTTTCTCACATTGTGTGAAGCGGCAGCGAAGGAACCCTGGACTCGAAAAATAACTTCATTTAACGTACACCCCGACATGCTTGTACCTTGTTGGTGATTTGGTATGGTAATTGATTTATATATACACGTGGTGTGTCCAATGACGTGCGTGGGTTTATGTTTATGCTGACAGCTTGCAAAATATCGTCTAAATATTTTCATATACAAAATTGAAAGCCTCTGAACTGTAACTGTACGAGCCGACAGAGAGAGAGAGAGAGAGAGAGCGAGTCGACGAAAATTATACGACCCTTCTGAAGAAATAGATAGATGACAATGGAATGGATGAAGTTTAGTGAAGGAGTTTAGTCTACGTCTATGGACTACAGACACGCTGCTAGCTTTATATTCTTTGCATGTTTTATGCATTATAAAATTATAAAATCTTCCCGTAAACTGCGGTACACATGAGTTGGAGACTATCTAGACGGAGAGGCGAGGAAATGAGGTTAGCCATTGATATTTTCTAGGCATGCATACAGCTTAATTTTCTAATATCTTGACACACAGCGTTGTCTAACCAAGCATTTGACAAGAGAAAGTATGTACGCTGTCCTTCCTTTCTGCTTATTACCTCTCGACGGCTACACCTGTCGCATCGAATGGAGGAAGGTATATAGTATATATAGTTTTATAGCTCGGTATATCTCCAGCGTGGGAAATAAAGGAACACCACCTCTTTATGCAATTTTTACTGATAACGATAAAATAATTTTTTGACAGACGGTATCCGTTGCGATTCAGCGGTGGCATCTTCCAATGACTGCTCATGGAGACCACCATGTCTTTCATCATTTGCATAACGTCTCACTATACACAAAATACACAGAAGGGACTACACAAAGCGATTAAAGATAATTGTGTGTACGTTGCTTCAACGTCCCCCAAAATGTATGCGGTGTTGTACTGTTGACATTGTGGAGAAAACCAGGAAAATTTATCGCAGAAGTTAAGTGGTTCTAATACAACGACGTATTTATAAAAACATTGTTTACAATAGTAAAGTGGGTTGGTACCCCATGCAAAGTTTAAAACGCTTCACCTTGACAGGACATAGAACCGGTGGATATGGAAACGCATATGCATGTAATATTGTCATAAAATATTGTACCTATTTCCCGGTTAAGTAAGCACATTCAACTTTATTCTGGAAATTGTTTGTTTTTCAATTAAAACATTAAAAGCGCTACATATTAATACATATATGTCACTTTCTGTCAGTCTATATGCAAATACCAGGTTCATTGACAGTAATAAACAGAATGTGAACTAACCGACCGCTGGTGTGGTAATGCTCTTTTATAAAAGAGCAGAGCAGGGTTATAAATAGCAGTACTTTAGTGTAAGCAAGAGATACAAAAAAGCACGTTGACAAGAATTACATTGCGACTTGTCACATTTAGAAATTTTACTTCCCAGCTTTAATCCCCCAGAGAAATAGGAAGAGTAAATTAACCCGGTGGTGGAAAGATTCATTTTAATTTAATTACTGTCACCGGACATCGTAAGAATTTTGCAATTGTTTCTACCCCCTAAACGATGGGTATATACCCAGGAACCTACGGTTGTTCCAGGGCATTTGACAAAAAGTAAAAGTAAGACTAGGGACTAGTTGAGACAGGTACGCGGTACCACACAACATGTATACAGCCAATAAAACGAGATCTTTCATGAATTGCATGTTATCCGCGTATACATTGCACAACATTCTACTGTTGAGAACACAGCTTTCATTTCCTTGTTTTCGGTCTAAGCAAAGTGACGTGGAACAACCTGCTGACAGTTTACGACTTCCAAAATATTAAAACTTCTACTTCTGCCAAACGAAATGCTGCTACCCGTGCCGTACTCCCGAGGCAACTCGGGAAATTTCATGACCTAAGCGTGGAGGTGCCAACGAGTACCTACAAGATAAGTGAAGGAACTCCGTTGTTTACTTAAGGACGTCTCATTTGATTTAAACTGCTATTACTTTTGTCTTTTTTTCTGTAGTTCACGCTGTTCTGTATATAAACGCGAGCGTAACTTTTTGAGCCCACGTAATATCATGATTCTACACGAAGAGTTGAAACTTCCTTGAAATACAGGGGAAAAAACAGAGGATCTTCCCTCCACACCATCCACACGAAATTCGTTTTCCCCACCTTACATTTACACATTTTTATAAGAATAAAAACTGTGACAAATCTTTGGTATGGCTGCTGCTGTGGGTTTCTGGCTGTGTAATAGAAACGTTTGTACTTTCTCGCACAGGTATACACGCTGATTTTTGCTCAACTCTTTTTGTAACCAGAGCAGAGTTGCAGTGCAACAGAAAGGTCGTAAAACTGACAGATCTCATCTATCCCATCGTTTTATAGTTTTCTCCTTGTCACTTGATTATAATCTGTACATGAAACTAAATGGCAAAGGTGTATAATAAACTTTTTCCTCCTCTTTTCTAAAAGGCTCCATGGTGTAGATAGCACAAAACGAAAAGGTTCAATTCAACAGCCTGTGTGATTCTCTTTATTTATTGGTTTTGGTAGAGGGAAGATATAACACGTTCTCCATATTTTCACATCACCAACACAGCACCGCCATATCGGAGTGGTGTAACATAGCTTACTTGTAATAATAATAATAACGGTTCCCTCTCTGCTACACATGTTCACATTTTTATCTCATGCTGTAGCTTTAGTGTATACAGGGTCTGTTTTGTAAGAGAGAGAGAGAAAGAGAGAGAGTCATAAAAAGCTCCAAACACCTAACTTCCGGCCGTGTGCTCCATTTATTCCGGAAGAACATGCAAAGAACTTTGGGATATTACAGCATAGCATAGCAACCTCCTCCGATGATGGTTAAAGCTTGTTCATGCCTTCAACACCACACACACAAGCCCGTTAATTTTTTACATCTACGCATTACACTCATTGTTTATTATGCATGTATGCATATGTACATAAAATACGAAACGACATCTTAGTAATAATATATATTGTAAGATTCTTTGGAAAGTTCTTTGACTTCTCCAAAAATTACGAACGCCTCTTAGCTGCCTACGGACTCATGTAATGCAGGTTGTTTTTGACGTAAGAAGTCTTGTTTGGCATTTTGATGGACACTTACACATCTCCGCTCCATCTCCAGTTTTGGGTACGACAAGAATTCCTGTAGTAAGGCATGCATGCATCTTATACTTTAATTTTGGGTTGCTATTTATGTATTTTTGCGAAGTTTGTATTGATAGTGTTGGTGTTCCAAAACAACCCAAACCACAGTTTGAGAAGAAAATTTGGAGGAAAATCTGACTTTCGTGATGGGCACACTACTACTGGTGGAATTCGTTGGGGGTACTTCCTTCCCCTGTTTCCACTGTTCCTGGAATTTTCACCAAATAGACCAAAATTCAGAACATACTTTATAAATTGCAAAAATGATAGATTGGGATCTAGGAGCATATATGCTATTTTGGGGAGATTGAAATATGTGAAAACTCGCATTACGATTACGTGTGAAAGTATATTTGATATTCCACTTCTTTACGGTCACTTCTCTAAGGGTGTACATATGTGTTCATTTTCTTTCATGTTGCATTTGTGCAAGGCGAAAATTTAGAGCCCGTTAATAAAATAAAAGCAGTTTAGACCTTTAATTAGTTGTTACCAACTAATTACCTACTGCGCAATACAACAGTCAATTATAATTTGAATATGTTTAAAATAAGTTTGTTTACCCCAAATCATTTTTTAGCATGTAAGGGATGATAGACGAGTAGTTGAAAGACTGGTTGCGATACAGACCCCCTTAGTTTAGTCATAAAGACCGAAAACATAAAAAGTCATTCAAAGTGAATAGGACGAACAAAAATACAAAGAAGTGAGTTCTCTTCTAGATGAAAAGGAATATTACGCGTGTGGAAAAAAGAAGACCTGTTTTGAAAGAGAATGCGAGAAAGAAAAAATGAAGAACTCATTACGCTTTTGGGTTTTACGTACGGGGTAAAAAACCAAACGAACAATACGACACAAGGAGTATCGCCTATGGAAATTCAATTTCTTTATATGAAAAGAGCCTGTGCTACACATACAATGCCTGGGATGATAAATAGTCATTAAATATATATGATATAAACAAATACGTCATCCCCACTCCTCTACCGACTATGTACATAACACATTATTATTAATTCTGTATAATAACACCACTCTCGTCTCGTGACCCAAATGAGCAGTGTAGTGTGGGATGAATACGTAACACAGGGCAACGTCAAGCTTGTTGACTTTCATTCCCTTTCATCACATGAAACAACCATTGCTACTGGCATGGTGGAGACGCTGCATGCACTATATTTGAATTAGATATATGATAGGCGTACGTACGTGGTGGGAAGGAGTGTACAGGTGTAAGTTTTTAGACGTTTGGGGAAACCTGGAATTTTTCAAAGCAAATAAAGTATGACTTGAGCGAGAAGTTACCGTTACCTGACCTTTGGCGTTAATGCAGGTTAGCCGGAGCTGGAGCTGCCAGTCTTACTTTCAACATTTCAGGTAAAATGTCACTGAACACTAATGGTTAGGGTATAATGGTTATAGTAACAGGGAAGTGGACTCAACGTGGGATGTGGGATGTGCAAAATGTACTACACTTTTGCCCAATGATGGAAAAATGGTATTCTCCTCCCCATTTCCACTTTCATTGGAGTTATACGTAACGACGTAGATTATGATAGTCACTTTCTCCTTGAAGAACCAAATTCTCCTGGGTTCATCATAGTTTGCAACCCGCAAAAGTCTCATTGAAAGCATTTGCGAAGTGGTGCATGAATATAAAGTCTTCTACTTGCTGATTGAGTCTGTCAGTACAAATCAGCAACTTTCACTTACCCTTTCAACATACTTTCCGTAAGTAGAGACTGGAATTCTCTGAATGCATTCCCCTAGACACAGCTAAACGGATTTAGGCATTGGAGCGAGCCTGGACGAGGTCAACCAACTGTGAGAGTTGAAAATATAATTACACTTATTTGAGTGGGTCGGCAGTCGTTATTGGTATGGGCATGCAAGACGTTTTAATTGCAGGACAGAATGGCACATTAAAATTTTCCTCAAAATCCAATACCCATACACAGCTTTGATTCTCAGCAAATCGACAGAGTTCAAACTTTCAGCAACATGATAAATTCCAGTACAGAAATATAACCATAGACCATGTTTAGTATAGGTAATATACCAAGACCATATTTTACACACACACGGATGCTTCCGCTTTATATAGGTACTTATTCCCTCGACACCAACGTTTTTAAATGATGTATTTGTAGACTTAACTGAATGAGCTTCATTAGGAAACATGTGCAGAACACGCCATTCTTTTTATAAAGGTAATTTCTGTATACTTCATTATGCATCTCATATAAAACCCCGGAGAAGGAATTTTTTGTGAAGGAAAGGACGCGCTCTCTTGCTTTTGTGAATAATACAAGCAATGCAATACCATGATGATGGAAGAATAGACAAATGGTGAGTAGGAAGAAAATTGCAATTCTACAATTGTCGGAATAATAGCTGTATATAATGTGCAAAGTTATAAACTACGTAGTTGCTCTGGAAGTTTGCAAGGTACTTGAGTGTGTTATGTAGAGAAGAGACTAAAACATTTTTCTCAGTTCAAAATTACTAAAACCTTCCGGTAACAAAAGTAGCGGAGGCATGGCTGCACTCCCAGGTCGCCCCAGCGCAATGCCCGATGTGACTCACCCCATTTATTGGCGCTCTGATCAGAGAAAGAACAATTATTTATATACGAGCAGTTAGTATGGTTGTGTATAATTGTATTTACAATTTATCCGTTTGTCTGTGTTGTCATTACTAATATTTCGCATGAGTGCGGATGTTACTGCTGGAGGTCATAAATCCTCACATTGATTTGGGGGTCTTGCAATGTAGAATCAAGGCATCATAAAGGCTGTAATAGTGCACAGATGAGGCAGGGTAAAAATGACGCGTTATTTTTATTGTTGCTGTTAATCTAGAAACCATAACTAAAATTGTCAAACAGTTCCCTCTTCGATACTTGCGCAAGTATTGAGTATTGAATTTATTAGCGGCTCACTTTGTTTCCACCATAATAGCTGTTAGCTAGTCTGCTCTAGTTAGGCACGTAAAGTATAGATTGTGTAAGATAATGCGTGCTCTCGTCGTCGTTCTCGTACGCTGAAACTCACTAAAACAACTTGTAATTGGTTTTGTCAGTCGAAAGTTGAAAACATCAGGGAAGAACAGGATTTAACTGGAAAAAAGGAGCAAAAATCTAGTCAGCTTCATTGGAAAGCAATCTTCCTGACTGGTATACGTAATTCTTTATCGTCAAGTCCAAATATTATGTTTTATTCATTCAGTGAGCTTCCATTCTAATTTTATGGTTTTGATACCCTTCTACCACCAACGACTACTAGCTACAGGAATATATGAGGTGCTCAAAGAAAAATCTTGCTGTCGACCAAATCCAAAACTGCATAATAATCCTGATACTATATGTAATAAGATGTCACAGTTGTTGGAAACCCTGGGAAGGGTTTATTATGGGCTGTTTCTACACAAAGTAATCTTCTCCAGGCTGATGAGTAAAGGTAACTAACCCTAATTGAGCATTTAGTGGCCATAAAAATGGTGATTTAAAATATGCGTCGTCGTCGTCGTGGATAGCAGGATATTAGTCTATAAATGGAGTTTGTTTATTTCCCCATTTTACACACTTAATTTTTCGGTTTATAATGCCCAATATAACAATTTTCTTTAATTACTTTTCCTACAATCCAGCATGCTACTCCAGTTTACGACAACATTAAAACATTCGTTGCTTTCTTTCTTTTCCAACCGCCAAAAACACTCGAAAACAAGACCACACTCTGCACGAACGGCTAAATTCTGACATTTTTACTATGCATATTTTTATAGCAAGAAGGGAGAGAAACACTCCTTCTCTACTTCACCCCAACCAGTGAGCATGAACGTTTTTGATACTACGAAATGAACATGTCAATTGCAACGCTACTACTCTGTGGCTATTTTTGGAAGATGAGAAAACCGAATAAATGAAGTCACGTAAAAAAACGGGCCATATGACATATTCATCCATGTCGAAGTAAAACTTTTAGGTAAGGTGATATATGGGCAGCGGAAAAGTGAAAGAGTAAGTAAAAAGCATTAAAAATGAGGAAACCAATTATTTTATCCTTTTGTTACCAATATTCAATATTACATCAAAGAACAAAACCACCCGCGAGAACGGTCATATGAACCAACTAATTAATAGCGGTTGAAACCACCAGGATACCCACAATGGGCCACAATAGATACTTTGCGTGCGACTTATACGAGGAAAAGGCAAATGACATTGATTTTAATTTTAAATTTTGGTCACAGAATTACATAGTGGGTAGCTCGTGTTTATGCTGTTTTTCCAAACTCTTTTCAGACAACAAAACAACTTTATTAGCATAACAGAAGAGTTAATCCTCAAAGTAATGGTACTTGGTACGCCTATTGCATTGCAAGCACCTCGCTATCATTCAACGCACTCGGTAAGATGATAAAAGAAAAAATAACCAAAACCTTTCAATAAATAAATTCATTCACTCTCATTGATCCTGTAGTGAGCTAATTTAAGACTATAATTGTCTTCACTGAATAAAGAGAGAATGTTGAAACGTGATAGATTCTTTGTGCAGGATTTATGTAATGCGGTGAAATTACGGTGTCTGCTCGTCCGCTAGGTTGCCTTAAAATATCTTTTTGAAATATATTTCCGAAACTCCATTTATTGGTCTTTTAAAGACCTTTTCTAGTTAATTTGAAACTGTATGGACAGTGGTAACCTTTAGAAAACTGTCGTAGTTTAAAAATATAAATATGCACTTTATGATGTGTGTCACATTTTAAACCAATTTTTGATGCTGACAAAGCATCAAAAACTTCTCTCTCCCTCTAAACTTTAAACCGTTTGGCTGTTTACTGATCTTTGTCTTCTATAAAGCGACATCAGATTTACTACTAGTTAGATGAGCAGCAAGACAGAAGGGAAATACAAAGTAAAGCCGTACGTAACAGTGCAGTTGGATGTGAAGAGACAACGTTGCAAAACAGTGGGGCGACATGATACAAAGTATGTAAATCTGTTTTTGTTTGAGCAATGCCCTCGCATGCTCAGTTCATTATCACTGTTGTCGGTAATTATATGTAATTATATTTCGACAGCGTCATTCCCTCAGTCATTAGTATTATACAGTAACAGGAACAACAACTTTATACTGAGGAAGTTTGATGTTGGCAATTGGGCAAATGTTGGCATACATGTACGATATGTGTCAGCATAGCGTATAAATATGTATAAGTGTGTGAACATATGTTCAGATCTTAGTCG
>JAHZNE010008306.1:0-10681 GCA_027744055.1 Callyntrura sp. NNG-2020
GCCGAACAGATCTTGTTATTCAACGTCCTGCTTTGCAGATGCTCTGGTGGAACATCTGATGGAGGAACTTTTTGCGATTTTCCTCCGGCGTCCAACGGGGAAAATTGTTGGGTTAATGCAATTGGAGAAAGGACAGTACACGATGCATCATCATAATTTGTCGTATCTGTACTCTCGCAAATGTCCAATTCTCCGGGTGTTTGTACATTGCAGGTAGTACCATTCGTGTTGCTTTGTGTCATCTTTACAAGCTTTCTACTCTCTCTATTTTGCATTTCGGGTTCGAAGTGTTGTTGGGAGATCCTTGGCGATTCACTTGGAACGACGTCCTTATGGGTTGCTTTCTCGTGACCTCGTAAGTCAGACATCTTTTGAAAAACTCTTTCACAGCTATTACAATGAGTAACCTCCCAATGGAGTAAATGTGCTGAACTACCTAAATGTGACACCAATGTTTTTTTCTCTGTATTGCCTGTGAAAAGAAAATTAAATTAGTCAAACATAATACGGCATCATTTTACGTTCAACTAACAAAAACAGACTTACCGATTGCAAAAACCGTCCACAAAACGTGCCAGTTCTGCTTCGAGGGTCTCAGTTAACGTATTATTAACATCCATTAATTTACGTTACACCTTCGATTTTGAAATTGCTTCACCTTTGAAAAATAGGCATCTTGGTTTTTGGGATTTAATCCATTTTGCAGCTTTTCAATAATACCTTCAAGGAGAGATAACGAGATGATTGGTTTGTTCTGAGTGTGTAAATTTTCTTGGACGCTGTTTTCATGAAATACATCTTTACAGCGTTGCTATTTAAAATTATTTGATTATTCAATTGGTCTTCTTCATTTCGCATGACTTTCGGCATATGCACCCTTGTTCCCGGGACATGTGGTACAGACACATCTTCGGTCACAGCTTCTCGCTTTCGTAGATCGGGCGCGAAACTTGACACTCGCGGTGGTGTCGCGTTATCCAGTTTTTTTGGAACTTAATTTGACTCCCGGTTTTACACCTCTTCTTTTGCTACTTAATTGGTTGAACTCGTTCGTCCCTATCAGCCATAGTCATCTGTAAGACGAAAGGTGTTCGTTAAAAATACCATGATTCAATTTAGTTAATTTGAAACTTTCTGGTTGCTTCATTCCCGGAGATGCAACATCTGTCGGTGGTGGTGAAGGTGTTTTGACACCTTCAGCGTTTCCCGCAGCCAATGGGTTTCTGCAGTCAACAGGCTCATCCCGGTTAACGTCAACTTGGGGGGCCCTTCTGGCTCCTGCATTCCCGGAGATGCAACATCTGCCGCTGGTCATGGATGTGTTGTTACTGAAAATGAATATAAACAAAGTCAAAGTTTGTTTTGGAGTTTCTAAATATCATCAAACATGAAGCCATTCGTTCGACCAATATTGTTTCAACTTTTCGGTATTGTACAAATCAATATTGTTTCGGCAAGTACGTGAGACTAGGTTCTTCAAATAAATCCTAGACGGCATTGATGGCAGCCGTCTGTTCACTGCTAACCTTAGAAATATCCGTGTTATCCTGCACATGCGTTTGTTGCAGTTCCCTGACGTATGCCTCAACTGCCGTGTCTGGTGGGCTAAAATTTGCACATAAATCCTCCAAACTATTATGACATTGAGACATCTTTGTCTTCAAAACACTGGATCCTATTAAAATTTCCAAAATGCATTGTAATATATACCAACGATCCAAGAAATAAAAGATAAAAAACGGGCCTGTGACCTTATTAATACCTGCACATTTGTATTTCAAATTCCTACTTGTAATTTCCACGACACGTCCGTTTCGGATAAGTCCATTTCGATAGAGCGGTCCCTGCTTGCACCATACAACGACACTGTCTCCGATTGTACAACGCCAACGACTTTCATTGTCATCGTTCGCCATTGCTGATATCCTTAGGTCAGACCAGACCCCTTACCAGAATGTTGTCCAAGTTTTACAAAGCGATAAATACAAAATACGTAAGTAACCGCCACTTCTGATACTTCAACTGTCCTAGTGCTCGTTACTTCGTTCAGCAAATAAAACGTCCTCAAATTTAAAAAATACAACTGAAGAAAAAATATGTAATGGTCTCTCGTTTTATATCGTTGTCTTACTCGGTATCAAATAAGCTGATATGATACACTGCAACATATAATCCTCAGCTAGAAGAAACGCAAATATGCAAAGTAAACAAGTATAAGTAAAGTACCATCCTTGTAATTTATTCTAAAAAATGAAGTGAATGTATTGACTAATATTCATTTAAACCTGCATAGTCAAATCGCTTTGGAGGTGATTTTGACCGTAACACAAATACAGGTGGTTTTGGTTTACACATTAGGTTTTAATACTTTTATGCGTCTCCAGAACTGCATGTATACTCAAAAGAAGAAGTAAGCCAACTAGGCATATTTTGTTTCTGAGTAGAGGGCAGTGAGTAAAGAGAAACAGTGTATGTGTTTGTTTGTGAGAGACGATAATTCAACTCAATTACAATTACAAATTACAATGCAACTCTTGCGCTGGCATTATTCATGCATGCTTATCAGGGATGCAGTAATTCTTTTGGCTTATTATTGTACATTGTAAAGTCGAGCCGATAACACCCTCCATTAGAATGCCCATTTTTCTACTGTCCACCTGTTGAGTGCTAAAAGAATCCTTTTAACTGACCATTGCAGTGTGATAACCGTGTCAACCAATGTAGGACCATAATTTAAATTTATTTCTTTGATGACCATGAAATGAAAAGGAGTCATTTTATTTATGTACATTCAAACTACATATTAATTTTAAGTAGTGCCCGGCGCAGGCCAAGACAGGTCAGACCGCCAACTTTGCAGGGCAGGTCAACACGGAAGCAAGACTGAACTTGTCAGTCCTGGCCTGCAAGCTAAAGTCAGATTAAAATTTCTATTTCTAGTTATATCCCTCCAAAAATAAATTGTGCACATATTAAAATCATTTAATTATCATTACTATTGACACTTCTTTAAGCCTTTTAACGTTGTATGTCCTCCAAGTTATTGTTTAACTTCGAGTTTCTAGCTTTCAAATGCATGGCAATTTTGGTCTGAGTTGGCTTACATGGCATCGATGCAGGCCAGTCCCGGCTAAGCTGAAATATCGGAAGCCAAGTCCGTCAGACTTGACCTGATCTGGCCTGACCTGCGCTATCGCGCAGCCAGCCAGCTTCCGCCGGATACTATGCATTTAAGTCACTCCTTTCTTCAGGAAAGCAAGTGAAACCTTATTCTTGTATCTACTTTTGAAAAACACCTTAATTATCATTTAATGCTTAAAGTAGAAACTACATTAATCGCTTTGTTATTCCAGTAATTGTTCTACTTTATGTCTATCTCTCTGATTATACACAAAATGCCAAAATGGCAAAGGGCCATCCTTCTTATCGTATGTAATGATTACTTTCAGAAAATACGGAAGTCTAACAAGAAGTAGGCGTGGTGAAAAAAGATGTTTGTGCCTTTATCGTGCTTCTAGCTTATATGTTCTTCAAAGATGAGTTGTTTTGAATGTTTTACTTATATAAATACGCCTTCTTGTTCCATCTTACCTGTTTCAGGATACAGAAAACGATACAATTGACAGAGAGTGGTAACAAAAATAAATTTCTGTTCAAAATTCTAACTTAGAACATCTAATTGAATTAATTTGTTCTGGTTAACCTATTTTGCTTCTCTTTCAAACAGGTTCATAGTCATTGATTTTAGGCAATTATTTATTAATTATTTACTTGGCGATGAACACAACAGATAAATATTTTTCTCTATTATTGCCATTGTGTATCAACTGTCTCGATTTCCTTAACCAGAAACATGTAAGATGAAACAATAAGGCGTATTTTATATACGTAAAACGTCCAAAACAGCTCATCTTTGTATAACAGGTAAACTAAAAAAAACTTTAAAGCCACAAACATATTTTTACCACGCCTACTGCTTGTTAAACTTCCGTATTTTCTGAAAGTAATCATTACATATATAGTGAAGGATGACCCTTTGTCATTTTTGTTATTTTGTGTGTAATCAGAAATATGGGCATAAAGTAGAACAATGACTACAATAACCTCATGATTAGTTTAGTTTTTATTTAAGCATTAATAGATACCTAATACACAACGTGACATAAAGTGATGTAGAGGAACATAGATGACATTAAAGTTTCGTCACGAAGGAGCCGATTTAAAAATCGATTGATTACGTTCTTTTAATACTCAAGCAAAATTCACAAACGTTTCACCATGAAATTGTAGAAGCATTTGACAAAAGTGTTCCAAAAGTTCGACTGATTGTATGTGGGGTTTGGGATTACACAACATTAACTGCTATTAATTATTTTGCATCATGTCACTGATTTCACTGGCGGACACGGTTTTTCCTCTTTTGAGTTTAGCAGTCACATCAATTTTAAATATGCTGACGCTGTCACGTATGTCTATTTGTTGTCATTGCTTCTCTTCCTGTTCGTTTCCTTTGCGGTTGACAATCATATTTTCGATTTAACTATTATTTGCTGAAAGTAGTACTACAAATACATGTTCATAGTAAACTTTATCATGTTTTGTTTAGTTTAGAGAGAAAAACACAGGAATAACATTTCCTAAAATGAACCTAAACATACTTTACCTCTGCGTCTCTAAAATCATGTGCACATCAGATTAACCTTTCTCAAACTGCAACCTTCACTTTCACTCTTCAACAAAGGAAATGTCTTACATCACCGGAAACTGCAACATTTGTGCTATACATCTCAAACAAAATGATTTTGGGCAACTCTCCACAAATTACACCTCCACATGACAAGTCCCATACCAGAACTAGATTATATAGGAACTACAATTCATGATATCTTGGCGTATATGAGATTGCCTGTGCTTAGAGTCTACGTCTGTCTAATATTGAATACTAAAAGGGGGTCCATCTAACGTAATATTTAAATTGTTTACTTTATTTGCAAAAATAAAAACAGAAGACACAGCTAATAGGATCACAATTTGGAAAACACTAATAGAAACACTTGGACTTTTATTTGTTCCATGCCTTAACACTCTAGTTACCTGCGTGCGCATGATTGGTGACCCCCTTTTCGTATACATTTTACTTTTCATTTCAATCGCTTGCTTTTTTCACGAACAATGTTAACCATTTTTATGTTTGGATTCTTTCTTCAGCTGGAATTTTAGAGCCATTAGACACTAGCTAACACAATGCCTGCTTCGACTAGAATATTTCAAAAACCACTCAGGATTTGGTCAAATCGAAATTGGATTAGTCGTGCTATTTTTTAATAATGTTTCAGTTCTCCTATGCTAAATAAGTCATCTTTGATTAATATGATAAGCTATTTCTAATCAGATGTGTAAACTTGTTTGGTTATGGGAAGTCAACAAGTCGTACGTTAAGAGTATGCTTTGAGTGTGACATCTATTAGAACTCTGTGCTGCTGTCATTTTTTAAAATGTGTGATATCTTTGTATGACATTTGTAGATAATTTGAAACTGAAACTGAACTCGTAACTGTCAGAAATTTTCGTGTCAAACGGCTGTTAAATGTTGTATATCAAAGGATTGGAGCACGTTTGATGTTTCGTAAGGTTATGTTGTCCACTCTTTTTCCCCGACTTCTAATCTAGCATCCTTCAATATTCTGTAATTGAGGAGTTTATGTTACAGATATTTATCGATCGACAAATACTGCTATATCAACATAATGACCAATTATTTGTTCTAGAAATAATATTACACTTTAAACGTTGACAAAATGGACCTAGATCCAATATATCTAGTTGTTAGTAAATATTAGTAACAGTAGCAAGTGTTGACTGTAATCGACTTCTCTCCCTAGTATTAACTATATTATTGTATTTGCTATATTTTATCTATAAATAAACTCTAACTGAAGCCCGGTTAACATGCTGGCATTTACTAACTCATTACAACAATTACTGCTTAAAATATATGATAACGCCTCGTCGTCAAAGCATACTGTCAATCTATGACAATCTATGTTTTGTAATATGATTTTGAATTTGTAGTAATTTTCCACATAGAATAACAAAAACACATAAACTTGCTTTATATTTAAATTTACAAAACTTGAATTTGTGAGTATAACTATTATAATTATATAGCATTCGAATACACAAACATGTGTAGAATACATATAGTCTAGAATCAGATTTGAAACAAATAACTCTGACAAACGTGCGTTTTATAGAGCGCCGATTATTTTAATTTTTACTTCTAGTATAAGAAGAAGTCAATTAACAAACACAATTTTCCTCAGTTCAAGCGTTATTTTGCTACGAATGTAGCATCATGGTCATAACTGAGGTTGACGGTATAATACTATTGGCATTAGAATTCTGTCAAATTCTGTCAATTACAAATTTGATTCTGGGTATGCCTCTCGTATATAAAAATGAAAAATTTCGGGCCATGTGTATAATTTTAAAAACCATCGTCAAACTACAAAGTAACGTTAAAATAGCCATGGCCGTAAGCTAATAATGTTAGTCTCTGTTCATAATAAAAACGGCTTGAAGCAAAACATAATGCAACTAAAGGTGGCTTTCATCTGATTTTCCTACTTTATCTCTTCTTACTTTAAGTCCCTATCCTCTGGTGCAGAATCTCGGCGTTGCGTATTAGATGTTCATATTATTTTAGTTACACCTAAATAGATTGACAAATGGTTTGACAATGAGTGGTTTGATTAGTGTGGTATCCGAAGGCCATCGTTCTTTAAAACTATCTAACCCTTAAACCCTATGTAAACAGTTAAATGTTTGTGGGCGGAATACTAGATTGCTTAGATTACTAACTTTGACACTAGTAATTTGACTGTTATTTATGAACAATTAAATTTGCAAGCACTCCACTATTCAGTTTAGTTCCACTAAATTTGAACGTTAGCGATTTATACGATTTAAACGATTTAAATTAACTTTTAATTCTAAAAACTTCAATTAACACATTCTACCAGTTTGAGAAACTTGTATCCTACGTTTAGTAAAGCGTTAACGCTACACTCCATCATTTTATCAACGTATTCTTAAAAGTTATGCAACAAAAGTCTACTTGCTAACTCATATGTAGGACATGCCTCACCATAAGTTGAAAACACGTCGCGTAGGAAGAGTTTATTTATGAGGTTCAAAATAAGAAAACATTAATATTTGACCCTCCTTCATATTTACTTTAGTTCAACGTCAGATAAACAATTCTGCTTATGTCCACCTATTTTGTTGTACGTTGACGAACAGCATTCTTGACAATTTTCTAACAAGTATTTTGTTATTGAATTCATTTGTCCATAGATCAGCAAGCAATACACAAACAAAAACAACTCTCGCAATGTATCTTAATAAATTTCAGAAATCCGCGCTTCTGGCACTCATAATGCACCAGATTCAATTATTTCGAGCCACCCCTTTCATTTTAGAGAATCCAGTTCCTCCAACCAAACAAGTATTTTCCACAGACTTTGAGAAGGTAACATTTGTACTTACTCCGGTAAACAAGAAGCAGCAAGAAGCATTTGAACGCAAATGCTGGTTTTGCGGGACACTCGCGGTGATTTTGTTCATTCAGATAATTTTCAAACTGAGGTCAAATTTCTCGCAAGAATCAGGAGACATGAATATCACGATGGATGAAATACTGGCGTGTTTGGGACTGGCCGTCCTTGGGATTTGCACCATTCTCCTACACTTACTGAAGGAAACTCAATCTGACATCGTGATTTACTTAAACTGTCTCCTTCAATTGGAAAACCAGGATTCCATACAACTTACCATTCATCATGGAAAGTCTCTAATAGAAAAACTAGGACTCATCTTTGTTCCATGTATTCAGGTAACTGCTATATTCTTACCCCTCGGATTTGTCTTTGCCTTCCATTGGATGAACCCCTGCAAATGTTCTCTGGTCGGCTACTTCCTTGTGCCGAAGTGCCAAGTAATGTCAGACTACATTCCACAATGGCTGTCTACCATATCGCCCCCTGGTTGTTAACATCGACGGTGGACTTAATAGTTCTTTTGGTGAACCTGTGGACTTGGATTGTGGGCATGCATGGGGGAACGTTTTCTGTTGGCGTTCTCACCCTTTTATCAATCACGATGTTAAACGATGCTGTATCAAGGTAATCATTTCTTGACTTATGCAAAATTGAACAAAATATGTTCAGCCCCAGTCCCTTATATGCAATTGTTTGTTGGGTAAAGTGTATTAACTAATGTCGTTTGGTATTGATTGTTGTTATGTTGAAAAAATTATGTTTAATTAAGGTTGTCTAAATGAAATCAAATTTCTAAATTTTGATTAGTGCATTGTTTTTCTTAGGTTTTGGATTAGATTCAAAAGAAGTAGATCCTTAGATGAACGTGTTCGCAACTTGACAGCATATCGACAAATAATGCTACTGGGAACAATGTGTAACATTGCTCAAAATCTACAGTTTCTGTTAATGATGGTAGCGGCGATGTTGTTACTGGCAATTTCGCTTCCACTTACGCTCAATGTCATTTCAAAGGACAAAGTAATGTTGGCTACTCTAGCGATGATTGCTGGAGACGCAGTTGTTGCACTCTTGGTCATTATCGGAGGTGTGGTAGGAGTTTACAAGAATTCGCTACAATGTATGGACAGCGCCAAGAGCATGGATTGGAGGAGAGTACGACTACCAGTAGGAAATGAGGGAACGACCAGAAGCATGGAAATCAAATGGACAAAACGATTTTTAAGGTCGTGTCCAATCCTAAAAATCAAATTTGGGGAGAGTAACTATGTTGAAGAGTTGACTCCGTTGCGATGTTTGAACTTTTCTATTGGTTTGGCAGTTTACATAATGCTGTTAGGGTAATACTGTTCATACATATTTAATTATTTCATTATGTTGTCGTTAAATGGTTCCAACGAAGTAATACAATTGTACTTATTAATCTAGATCTGTAAATATGATCCCGTAATTTTAAATTTTATTCATAACTCATAAGAACGCATTTGTTTTCAAATTATCTAAAAACAATAAATCTCTTTCAAAGGATACAATCGGTTTAGATCATTTCCAGTCACCATAATGTCTTCAAAAACAGAAAAACAAATTTTCCAATGTATATGTGTTTTTGTCGTTATTTTAATTTCATGGATGGCCTTCGTTGTTAGTATAGATTGTAGAACTACTTTGCGTAAATATACGGCCAAAAACAAACAAATTTATGCATACCAAATAATAAAATAACTCTTACCATATGAAAATATATTGTAAACAAAGTGCTTTTATGCTTCTTATATAGCATAATTTCACAAATATCACTTTACGAACGTTGTAAACATATTTACATGACGGTATGCCAACTCAAAAGAAACATAAATGCCTTAATGATGTTTTCGAAAATTGACATTTCGCCATAATAGGTCCTTTCAGGTGGGCTTGTCAATTAAGAAAATGAAAAGGGTGTGACCATGTATATATTTTGAAACATCATTGTCAAAAACACAAATAATGTCAAATAAAGGATGAAGTGAAAGCATTCCCTTTATTTAAACTTTCCAGTTTATGTCTGTGGTTCTCGTCCGTCTCTCCATCTTTACATTACAGTGTAATTCAAAAATTATCTTTCCGGCATGCCGTACCTGTACACATATGATGAATGAGGACTATACAGGTAAACAAAAGAAATGAAAATTTGTTCAACTTGCCAACTGAAATGTAGGACATGTCGTTCCAATAGAACGACTTGTAGGGGAAGGGTTACTACCAAATTCGACATTTAATTTTATTCATTATTTGACATTCATATTTGCCAGTAACAGTTTAGAGCGACTTACGTATTATACATATAAACACTGATGTATGTTTTTATTTTTTAGCGTATAAAACAAATAATATTTTTGCTTACTCAAAACCACTGGAAAGATAGACTGTACTTATGACTCATTATTCTTTAAACAGCAGGAAACTACAAACAAAAATGCCTCCAGCAAAGAAGTATAACGAACTTGAAAAATCCTGTTCTAGCAAATACAGTGCACTAAATTTCATTTTTTCAAGTTATCATCCTCATTCTAAGAGTTAGCTTCTGAGACCGACAATGCTGAAGTAATAACCTGTGCTTCCACTTATTCCCGAAAATACGGAAAAGCAAAATGATCGCTCCATGTAAAGATAAAAGGTAGCTGAAGATAAAAGTTGCATATGTGATATCTTACTCGTAAGAATCAGGAGACAAAGATCAGAATGGAATAAACCCTCAAAACACAGACTTACACAGACAGATAAGAGACGAAGTATTGCAGAATTAGCAATGCATCTTTTAAAGTATCTCGTTGATTACTTAACGGCAGTAGAATGAGTGGCCATGGGAGTGAAAAGGTCTAATATTCTATGATGACCTTTGACCTTCTCTATCGCTTAAATCGTTTGACCAAAATATACCAAATTCGGTATTCTCGATGCGCATGTCCTATTGTATCATTTCACCACTTTGAGTAACATATCTTATTAAAAAAGTACCTTTGACTTTTTGACCTACTTCCGGTTTGCCATAAGTCGCCAAAAGGGGAGGTGAAAATACAACGGCGATTCCTTATAACCGCCCGAAAAAGAATTTCAAAATTCATATTAGTTCCTGAGAAAAA
>JAHZNE010008307.1:0-11506 GCA_027744055.1 Callyntrura sp. NNG-2020
TATCAAACAGGTCTTTAACAGACAGCGTTTTAGCGGGTATCGGAACTCCGCCCACCCCAAGGTAGTCGTGTTTAGGAAGCACGAAACCATTTTTCTGGCTGAATGTGTGATTACGACGAAAATCGCAAACCTACGCAGACAAAGACAGTATTACTAGACCAAGTAGTCATTTAAAGCTAGCATTATCCTTCAAACTTTTATATGGATTAGAAGAATAGTACGTAGTATTAAAAAATACCGTTGGATCTCTGAATGTATTCCCAGGGAGGAATGGAAGTCCATCGATTCGTCTGCATTGCTCCATTTTTAGCTATTATTAGAATAATTTACCCAAGGGTTAAGTGTAATTCAACTGGGAGATTGTGTGTCCAAATGAAATGAAAATTTTCGGTTCTTGTTCTTCTTGGCCGAATTGAAGTGACCAGTTCAATCTTATATATTTCACATTTCCCAAGAATGTCTTGATTTGGTGTTGATGGTTGATGTTGTCTTACGTATTATCGATCAAGCGGAGACCTTGGAAACGATATGCGCTTCCACCTCTTCCTTACATCTCATGGAAATGAAAGTGGTGGTGGAGTAATCAATCGACCCTCCTTTCCTCCCTGACTGCGAATATACCCCGTAAATTCGAATGTACCCTATCTTAATGGCACAAAACAACATTGAATCTCGTTGAGTGTCGTTGAGCGTAGCGCTGTATGATATGTGTTTAAGTGCATGCGTTTCAAACTTTACAATAACCATATTGATCATTGTTTCAACGTCAATTATTGTTAGGATTTCCGGATATCCGACTCCGACACTTCGTTTATGGTCGTGTGTACCATTCCAATCACAGTTCAGAGAAAGCGAATAAACGGGGACAGATGCAAAGGGCGACATGCAACGTCCAAGAATGAAAAAAGAAACGTTGCCTCACAGGAAAGATCCCAAAATCCCAACCATGGAAATATTTCCCTCTGCCTTCCCTCTTACATAAGTAATAATAACGAAAGAAACTTCTTTTCTTCCATTCAATATTTCTCCTCGTCCTCATACTTCTACCCTAACCAACACCGACCTTCTTTGCTTTCACTTTTAAAATTCCAAAAACACGGATTTTGTAAGAATTGACTTAAAACTAAACATGGCCGCATCTACGATATCATTATGCCAATCGTCCATTCACGATTTCATCAACAGCATTCCCAATCAAGCATCAGAACTTGCAGTTAATGCCGTTAATAGCTTCATTGAAGACCAGGTTGCTGACCCCAAAAAATTCGAAAGAAACATTTACAGGGTAAAATCAGCATTTTCTCGTCGCTGTTTAGCGAACACAACAAGAGATTATGGTGGAGGTGACGGGCCTAATGCTGACACCAAAACGTTATTGACGCTNAACAAGAGATTACGGTGGAGGTGACGGGCCTAATGCTGACACCAAAACGTTATTGACGCTTCCCCGCAAGGCATTTAAATATTTTATTACAAATCCATATGCTCCCACAAAAAATGGCGAAAGGTTAAACATTTTACGTCGAAACTTTATTGAATAGGTTCGTCAGTGCATTTGGCAGTATCTAGATTGCTCTTCGGTCAAAACCCTCCGATTCGTGTGTCATCAACTAAAACACGAAATGGATTACGATGTCGGCCTGCCCATAACTTTGACCACTGCTGCTTTTCAGGACATTTGGATTAAAAGCATTTCCATTCGATCCTGCATAATCAGACAGCTAGATACTCTGCTCCAGCTGAATCAGTTGGCTAAACCGGAAAAGCTAGAAAAACTGTACTTTGACCCTGACCTTGACATTGACGGCGACATGATTGAGCTGATCGTTCGAAAATTTCGCAATTTGCGTCAGCTTATCATATTTACAGAGGACATTGCCGAGCTAAAAAACTGCGATGAGGATGCCGTATCCAGAGGCACCAGTTCCAAGCTCATCACTCGACTAGAAGATCAGTTCCAGCTGACTTCTATTGACATTAAATTTGACACCAACAAATGGAAACTTAAATGGAATATTAAGCTCATACCGCAGACTCTTGACAAATACTGGGAAGTTAGAGATGTCATTGGCCACTTTGGATTAACAGGAATAACAAGAGTACCTTGCAGCCGAGACTTGTCAAGGAAGTCCCTCAAGACAGTAACTTTAAGTATTCCATTTGTGCAAGACCGAGATCGTCATATCTGGCTGAGGGTTTTACAGACACAAAATGTGTTGTCCTCCTTGACTTGCGATTTGTAGGCTGTTACACATTACCCCAATACAACAATCGTTAATCATAGAAATTATTTTTTAAATGCGCTTTTCTTGTCGCAAATTAGGAACGCCACACACTGGAAGGAATATGAAAAGATGGTGATGGCTAACAGGAGAACGCTTAAAAAGTTGTTCCTGTTAAATATAACGTGCACTCCTAACAGACAATGGACGACGGCATGCCCATTCGATTGGAAGATGTTTGAAAACTGTAAAGAGCTGGAAGAAATTACTCTTATTGCTGACACATTCATGCGTTCGGCGGCTACATCGCCATCAAGTAAAACTCGCCGTTACATGGAAAGCGTCAATATGTCCTTTCTAAAGTCCTGCCCTGCTCTAAGGGCGCTGTGGGTAGAAAACTATAAACTTGTGCAGGACGACATCACATTTCTAAAGCAAACAGATGACGCCGCTGAGGAGTCCGCCGAAGAAGCACGTTTTGAGCTGTGCACCCTGAAAAATTGTCTGGTAGACACAGAAGAAGTAATGGAGCTTCAGGTGGGGAGGAAGAAAGGTAGAAATCGCAGTTTGGAATGCCTCTGTTTTGGAACCACTAGTTATGATGATGACGACCTTGAAAACTTTGAAAAATACACGACAACCTCTACAGGACAATTGTGTGTCACGAAAAGTGATACTAACATTCCAACAACAGATTGGGACATGATAGAGTGTTTCCACAATAAATCTGTAAAGTTTGAACCTGACGACAGCAGAGGGAAGGACAAACTCTTTGACAGCTTTAATTTAATTGGAGGGATTGTGCTGACAGCATGGCTGTATTGGTGCTAGAAGACAGCTTCCTTATATGCCAAAATATGTTAACTCAAGAACCCAAGTTCTGTAAATTAGGTAGGGACGTGGAATGACTGGCATGACAGATGATGATTTGCTTAGATGACTTCAATAAATAGCGCAAATAAGAGCGTTGACAAACCATTCAAAATCAGAATAATTTATTTTGCTACAAATCATCACAAATGGATTTTACAGGGTATCGTTTATGAAAAGGAATTTTTCATTATTCCTTGAACCATACAAAAAGAGTAATTTCACTTGAAATGGTCAGCAGTTTATTTTGTGTACACTAAAATTAATCCTTTCTTGTATCCTTGTATGAGAGTTTCATCGCGTGCGTAGATTGGCGTCCAACAGTGTTAAATATTCTTGCACAGTTTCTCAATTGGAATTGACGTGAGCTGATATCCCAGCTGCTCAATACGAGAAATCAGAGCCTCGCTGTCTGGTTTGTATACCATCAAAGAGCACCATGAGTTGGAAGGTTCAAATAATTTGACCAAGTATTTGTTTATCACTTCTTTGATGTCCTCCAGTGTAACGTTCATGCTGTCTTTCAGAAGAGTCCTAAAAATTAGAAAGTAAAATTGAATTGACGGTCGGATTATTTTATAGACTTTATGTAGAAATACTAATAAAAGAGAAAAACATGCCTTCTGCTTTCCACACTCTGTTCATTTATGTGACTTAACAAAGCGGACATAATTGAGCCTTGGGCTCCAAGTTCCAAAGTGGCCGGGTCATTAATGACCATCAACTTTGTCGCTGTCAGTAAAGTTTCTAGCCATGGCCAGTCGTCCTATATCATAATATAACTTGGGTTGAATATAGTATATCTGTAAGAAAATGTTGAGGTAGCTTCTTCCTTACCTTAACCATCATTTTCATAGCCATCAAGCTTCCCATGATATCTAAGCATTCCAGATTGAGAGTGATGAGATTTGCGTAGGAACAAGGCATCCGTAAAACGGGGGAGCAGACATCATCCAAACCCCAGCATGACCAAATCCACTTTTGAGCCATTGAAAACATCTGAGCAGCCATGCACAGTTTTGGAAAGTCGAGTGAGTTTGGATTGATAGGTATTGCTATGCTGAGGCAAGGTGCCCGAGGCTCAGAGAGTTCGACAATGACTCCTTTGCCAGACGGTGAAAGCATTACTTCAGGCTCTGACGTGAGCTGAATGCCACTGTACGAACAAAGAGAGTGCAAGTTATCATATCCGCAAAATGCCAACGTGGCTTGTATTAAACGCGATTTAAGCTATTACCTTCGGTCTAAAGGCTTCTGTTTCCCTGCAAATATAGATTTCCATGGACCAAGCAAATCTTTTTCATGAGTAGCCAGCTCCGAAATGTTTCCTGCAATTTGCAAAACAGCTTTATTTCCACCTGCGATCTTTCTCCAGGTTTCATTTGTTTCCTTTGTCACTGCTTCCGGTTGCTTTTCCAGCTCTGCCAAATACTCCATCATTAGGTCAAGCCGCCTTCGGCCAACAAACAGCCGAGCGTTGGATTCTGGTATAAAAATTTAATTCCCATTTTTTCTTTTAGTTAACGTATTTGATAATATGCTTCGTTATTGCAATGTTAAATTGCAGTCAATTTAAGGTCAACGTGTGACACTACCTTTTTTGTAGATCAGGCTGATCAGTCCATGTAAATTGATTTCACCAGAGTCAAAGCATTCATAATTTGGAGTTTCCGCCTTCTGCATTTTATAATTCGCTGCCAGTCCTCTGACAGCCTCTTTGGCAATAAACCGTAGGTAGTTGGTGGAGAAAACTGCTTCGTGTAAAATGTGATGGATAAGTCCAACAGCCCATTTGTAGTTTTCTGGTCTCACAATAGTTGTAATGAAGACATTTTGGGTGGACTCCCCATTCAACCCAAGAGACACCTGAGAGTCGGAAATGTAAACTGGCGGATTGAACACGGTAGGATGCTCAATTTCTGTATCAGTGTCCAGCGCAGGTGGGCGAGGACATATGAATGCTCCAAGGGCGGCAGTAACAGGAGCCAAAAGGCGTCTAGTGTGTTTATCCAAGCTTGTTGTATCCAAAGCAATGGTTATCTAAAAAAAATAACAGTCACGCATTTTTACTTTCCCTGTATACACCGAACGTCCTAAATGCACACAAATAACAGTATGTATTTTTACATAAATGAACGCTGACGGTGTGTCATCCAAGAATGTAAACAGTGGCATTTCATTCAGAGGCAACAATGGATGCTGCACAGCACCGTCAGTCCGGTAAGATTTGACATCCCAGTACTTCAACTCTGATTCGCGTACATTTTTGAGAAACTGCTTCGTTACGTTCAATCGCTGCTCAAAGTTTTCTAGTTCAGCTTGCTATAAAACAACCAATTAAAAATAAATACTCATTCGATTCAGATTCAGCTCGGCCTGTACGTCTCGCAATTTACTTTAGTGTTACATTGTTACATACATGTTCGCCAAACGGGAAGGGCCGTTCTTTCAACTGTTCCTCCAACGGTCCATCATATTTATTGAGAGATACATTGTTTCCATTGATTTCCTCATTTTTTCCTTCATTGGTCCTTGGCAGGACATTGTTGTTTCTTCCGTCCTCGTCCACAGCAACGTTTGACTCTTCACCAACAGCGTTGCCAGATTTTCGGCGTGGCTTTGACGCAGCTCTACGAGAACCTTCAGCATATTGCATCATCTCAGCAGGCTTTTCCTGAAACGACTTTTGCTCTTCTTGTCGTAGTTCCTTTTCTACAGCCTCATCCTTGAATTGTTTATAAATGAACAGTAAAAATGCTTATATTTACCTGTACTACTGATTTATGCGTTTTAAGTTAATTACACTTACCACCGGGAGAACATGGGTGGAATAATGACCGTTATTAATGAAATATTTCATTAACAGACCCATCCAGTACTGTTTTGGCTTTTGTAGTAAACTTTCTACTATTTTTCGGGGGAAGATGCGCCTTTCCACTTGATCCTGACTGCCTTCTCCATACCGCTCTGCTTTTGCTATGGCGGATGCAACCACCAAAAAGGGATCCGATTCCGTTTCTCTGATGTAGTGCCAACCAACTCTTTCCGCCATTCGTTGTATTTCCCCTAAATTCAAACCGTCATTCCCGTTAGAATCTGAGGATATCAGTTCGTCCAGGGTAGCCTGAAAAATTTCCACGGATTTGTTCACTGCTGTTCCATCCGGCACAGCGTGAATGGTGATTAGGGAACAAGTCTCCATGTATTCTAGTTGACACCAGGAGATACGATGAGCATAACCTGCTGTAACCAACTTTGTCCACAGAGGTCCCACGGCAATGTGAGCGGTCAAAACTTTCAACGCCAGAGCCCTGGCAAGTTACAAAGATAATTTTACTGGAAGATAGGTACGTTCTCTCTAAAGTATTGGTAAATAAGGTATCATTATAATCTGCTACATACATTTCCAAGTCTGACGATGAGCACCCTCGCCAACCAATGCAGATGGTAGCATATGGAGTTCGCATTGGATTTCTACTGATGAACTTAACAACGTTTGAAATTGGAGAAGCACGTGATGGCAAAGGAGATGTCCATGGTTTGGTGAAAGGAGGAAGATTTGGGTGCTGAAAAGTGGGTTGTAAACATAGAGCACAGAGGAACATATATTGCGATTTATATAAGAAGAGTGTCAAATGAAAGTTTACAGTTTCATAAAAGTCCATTTCATGATCAGACAACATTTCCAGTATCTGCTCGCGGTTCTCAATTGTTCCAGTAATGATCACAGACATATTCTCAGGCCGGTACATAGAGTCGAAACATTTTCGCATCTACATTTTCGACAATGCATAAACTGTCATAAAATCGCGTTAATATAAAAGTTTTAAAATCATTGAATTTGTGGTTACTTTCTCGCCAAGACGGTGGGATCGACCATCGTTCAGCAGCCGATTCCAAAATGTCTTTACTCCAGGAAACATTGACTGAAGGGTCGCTTCCCATGCCATTGCCCCTTCCCCAGCTTCACTAAGACAATAGTATGGTGCGTCTAGTTGAGGTTCACTTTCTTCGGCTTCCTCTTCTATTTTATCAGCCACTGCAGCCTCAGGATCCTGAGGAGGGGTAACACGATCACTAACGGAGGGACCCTCACCATCACCAGTTTCACTTGACTCTGGCTTGACTAGATCTTTTGCCAGGTAGGGGTAGGGATATCCGTGAAGTTCCAAGACAGCCTAACAACGAAATAAAATTGTATGTAGAACCGCCAACTGGTTATGGTTTTGCTATTTTACTTTAATGTACTTAAAACTATAGATGCAATAGAAGACCTCTAGATTTTGCAGCAAATACAGTGAGCAAGAAAATGTGCCTAGGAAAGCGGACTCCCCCAAGGCACAGCAAACGTAGCAGGATTCATCCCGGTCCGCGAGTTGGTTTTCTGCCCCATGAAACTGCCACGCGGGTCTTAGCATTTCACCACGCATTGCCCTGGGAAGGAGCCCTCCGGATGAATCCAATTGGTGAAGAAGCTGTTCTATTCCAATCGCCTCGGGCTGGTCGGTCCCTTTTATTTATAAAAAGGAATTGAGTATGCTCCTTTTGGTTGTATGTGTTGAAATTTTAAGCTGCATTTAACCAAAATTGTGAAATTACCAAAGCAAAAGTAGCCATTGATCACTTGAGTGTCTATGTCCACAAAGTAAGCAGTAAGCCCGGAGCGTTTGGAACGATACTTTTGAAGCGATAGTGGCCCAGGAATGGGCATCTTCATTTCATACTCCAGTTCAAAATTGTGAGCCATGTCTGAAGGAGCTTCAACCTTGGGTGCAACCCCTGCACTTACCGCTGCTGTTTCCGCCATTTTGAAATGACTGTCCACTGAAACCAGACTTTTGAATAGCTAAAAGTTCAACTGCTGAAATTATCACTAGAATTGATATGCAATTCGTACTTTTTCACTTGAGATGCGCGAATACCTGTTTGTTTTAGTTTGCTCGTTGGAAAAAGAAATCGCACCACACCGACAAAATCAACGAACGCATCTAAAAAGTCGATAATTTTTCTTTTCAAAATCATAGCCGTAGATTTTCATAAGCCAATATTTCTCCTTCGCAACCAAGCAAATATAACATCCATAACAACTTCGTATTGAATTGATGTCCCGATAAGCTCTTTGGTCCCGATACCTCGATGACGTTTTAGAATCGTAGGGGCGTAGTGGTTCAAGGTTCAATCAAGTTAAGTTTGGACTGTAAGCGTTACGCCCGTTACGGTTATTGTCGCTTTCCGGAAGCTCTTCTTGGGTAATTACTCTCTCCATGCAAATATGTGATTAGTAAATTTTCATGTCAATTTTCATGTTAACTCGACAGAAAACCACTTGATTCTCGCATTTTCCATATGGCCAATGGTGGTGCATGTGTGACTTTAACCCTCCCATTATAGTAATAATTATCATTAAAATTCATAACGATGCCAATGCGTCTTAGCGTTTCATCATATTTTAATTGTAAATACTATCATTACACCGAATCATGCTTAAAGTAACCACATAATGCTTTAATGCGTTGAGTATGTACAGGAGCAAAAAAGGAGCAAAATAAAAGTTTGAGCCAACAACCCAACACCAATTACAATGGTACGCTCTGTTCCTAAATTTTTAAAACGTTTTATTACGGGAAAATCGCATGTAGAAGGCTTTCATTGTAATTATAATTTGTATCGCATATATGCATTGCTAATAATCCGACGTGACGTGAGAAGCATAAGAATAATAATACATAATGCATTTTTATTTGAATTCCGTACGTTGTGTACTCCTAATTTATTACATGCCAGGTCCATTATCCAAGTTTCTTTTGCTACACGTTGGCTACCTTTGGAGTGACGTGTCTTCCTCATCTTTCCCTAAAATTTGTAGTTCAGGTTTAACTGCTTCTTGATATTGTTTCACCATTTTTTTATATCATCATTCCTGTAAAAACTCTTATCTTTGCCATGCTTTACATCTCTAGTTCAACCAACCTAAATAGCAAGCAATTACCATGCTGAACAATGCAAAAAAACGAACAACGCCGCCGCACCAGCATACACCACTACCTCAAAACCTTGTAACTTCAAGCATGATGCATGAATGAATTTTTTTAGCACTGCTTGCACACAATACAAGCAGGTGCACCTACAAGATTAATACCCACTTTTTCCTTCCATTTACCCTTGCGAGTGGCGCAAGTGAGTGATGACTGCCTGTGAGTTTTAAACACACGCACATTTATTCATTCAATTTTCCAAACTGCCTTTCATCATCTACACACACAGTATTCAGTTTCGTACATCCCGACATACAAAATTAGTGTGCGTAGTACTGCCACTGCCACCACTCAGTTTTGCACAGTACAGATGTAGCTCATTCACACAACAATCAATTCTGATACCGATGTCTGTCTGCTCTTGGATGAAACCAGCAAACTGCTGCTGTCTATCTATATAGATGTATTCAATATGATTATGTATACAAGGTACATTTTTTGTCTCTCTCCTTTCAGTCAGTTTCGTTTCCTTGTCTTGACTTCCATGCAAAGTATTATAAACTGTAAACACTTTTTCGGGTTCTCCATTCTCGACGTTCTCGCGTTTGGTGTGTGTACCATATAACCGTGCCAGTACCTCACAGTGTGTGTGTGTGTGTGACTGTATTAAATGTGTAGTGCGTAAATTTCATCATGGCCGGTATGAGCCGTGTATTGAGCATAAACCGACCGACGACAGAGGTTACGTCTACCTTTTCAGAGGTCTCTCTCATATTCTCAAGCACATTCCAACTTGCTATTTAGCTCCTCGATGGTAAATAATATTCTATTCTACCCCTAGTGTTTAAGCGTGGAAGACCATTTAATATCTATCATCTACGACTTTGATACCACGTAAGGTCCGACAATAATAACATTATGTGTGCTGCTGTTGAGCAATATTTCTGCCGTGCCGTGCCGTCATAGGTGGATTGGTGGATGCATGAGACTTTTAAGAAAATTATGTAGTTGTAGTAGTACATCGTTATATTGCAGTGTTAGTGTTAGCAAGTTGAAGAAGCGATGACGGTGGTAAGGCATAAGGGTTTGTTGAAATGATACCAAGAGCACTACCAAATACCGAAACATGCAAAAAGTGTTTGAAAGATTGAGGTAAAGAGTGAGCAAAGCCAACATACTAAAATAATAAAATAAGACGACGACGACGATGAAACTTGTAAGATTTGAAGATGAGCCGCAATAGGGTTCTAGGTGAGGGTGATGATGAGGATAAGATGTGCACTAAAGGCAACAGCTATAACTGTAATTGATCATCATCATCGTAGTTGTTAAGGGGTGGTGGGTACATATTTATGTGTTTTTTTGGATTCAAATCACTAAAAAGGAGTCGTGTGGTAAGTGCAACATGTAGTGGCAATGAACATCATCACCATATCAAGTACAAGCCATATATATCCTAGTTAAACATTGGTGCAATTAGAAATTAAAGTTAATCAGCACATTTTTCCTGCACTGGTAGGAACATGAAGATGTATGTGTATTTACTTACAAAACGACTGCTTTGCCTGCGGTCTAATTTTAGAATACATATTTGAAGAGAAAAACCTTTCTGCACACACCTGTACCTGTTTTCCTTTTGACGTGTTGTCTCGTCAGTGAAGTCCCAAAAGAGTAAAAGAAGTCGTGTTTATTTGACATTAAAAGATGATATAGGCATACTTGCTACGTTGTGCACTTTTTACATCTAGAAAAGTTATTATGTAGCAGTAGCGCAGCAATCTTCCTGCACACACGTTCTTAAGGCATCCAGTGATGATATGTAAGTACACGTCGGAATAATTTCAAGAGCATCATGACTTAATCGTGGAGCAAATGATTTGTTCTACAAATTGATACACAAGTCATACATTTCGAATTATATATAACGGACATTGGAGACGTAGTGTGTGTATAAGCGTATATTTCAATTTTTGATTCTCCAGTCCGAGTTGTCTTTTTAGGTAATTTGTGCACAAGACAAGAAATAGTAAGACCTCTTAAGTAGTTACATATTGACTAATTTTTGTTTAAATAATTAACACAATTAAAGATTAGTGAGGTGAGGTAGATGCCAACGCCAGCGATCAGTTTAATTACTGTCTATTATCGCACTGTTTAAGTGGCAGTAAAACAATCGTAAAATTAGCTTCAGTAGGAAATGTACAACGGCATCACAGGT
Source organism: Callyntrura sp. NNG-2020 (assembly GCA_027744055.1). NCBI lineage: Eukaryota > Metazoa > Arthropoda > Collembola > Entomobryomorpha > Paronellidae > Callyntrura > Callyntrura sp. NNG-2020. Next base: position 11,286 of record JAHZNE010008307.1, read on the forward strand.
CTGTTAGCTAAAAAGAAAACTCACTCAGTAAGGAATTGGCTTGTTCAATGTAATTATATAAGTTGTCAGCGCATGAGCATTGGTGACCGACGACAGATGACAGACAAGATAATTAAATTGATTAGTGTTTTACCAATTTGTTATCTTATCAATTTGATAGTTTTTGTTCGAAAAGTTGGTCCTACTGACCGAGTTAGCAGTGAAGTATTCATGCCTCTCGA
>JAHZNE010008308.1:0-13632 GCA_027744055.1 Callyntrura sp. NNG-2020
TAAAACCATCAAAGACCTTACTTTTGTACTTTAATCCATTGTATTGCAAATAAAGAAAAATGCATTAAATGCACAAACTGGGGGTTTGAAGTCTTATAGACGTCTATACCTGTAGTTTTGGAGGAGCTAAAACTTTGAACTTGACTACAAGATCACATTGCATAAAGCGTACCAAGGTTCAAATAATAGATACGTTTTGATGGAAGCAAAATGTTTTGTTTCTTACTTCACTTTTACTTAAAAATGCTAATTACTAATTGTCTAAAGTCTGGTATATTATTTTGACATGCTCAAATTTTCGACAGGGTAAAACAAGGTTGAAGTTTTTGGCAAACAAACAGCCATGATGATAGCATGATGGTAAGGAAGGAGAAAGAACAGGGACGGGTTCAAAGTAACTCCCAAGGGACAGTAATATCATGTAACTATTATTTTAACTTTAACGAGGGAGGTGCAAATTTATCTGTAATCTATTTAATAACATACCGACTGAGTATATATACCGAGACGACAGAGGACAAAGTCAAGCTTCGGTTGTCGTTTGTTGATCCCGATGACATTAAACTCCAGAAAGTCGAGATTTTCTCATAACTTTAAGAGCAGAAGGGGGAATGCGAGAGTCGGTTTGTATTTTGTATTGACAAAAACATGGACATACCAGTTGTTTGAAATAATTTAATAATTTAACAAACCAAATACAAGAAAAAGCATGAATTGTAACTTTCAATCATAAAGACATTATAAGACCAACGAGCATTGAATATCATCGAATTGTCCCTTCACGATAACTTGATAATGACAACTTTATATTTTTGATTGCATTTGCATAAATGCAATAATTTAGTTTTATGCAAATGTAATATATTGTTCCATTTATTGACAGTGAACTGCATTTATGTATTTCAGTTTCATAATACGTCATCATTATTACACTTTTACATACTATTTATGATTCAATAATAATAACGGCAAGGTGCCCGATTATTTAGAAGACAAAAGATAACAGAATTCCGTCACGAAACCAACAAAACCTTTAAAATTATAAAATTACTCAAATTACTACGAAAGTTCAACTCATTCTGAAGCTCGAAATGCAATGTGTCCTTATCTGTCCGTCTTGGAACTATAATGCACATATTTAATCAAATCATTGAGCGTATCACATAAATATTATATAGATCTTACATATGAACCCGTATTGTGAACTTTCTCGGAATAGATCAAATAGTGGCTACAATTATAGCTGTAAAGACGAACTAGGGTAATTTACTCTAAGCTAAAATGTAGATATAAAGGCTTTGTGAATGATTAATGCTATAAATTATTTGCACCTTCTGATTATATCCAGCGTACTCCACTATAAGGACGGACATGGACACAATTTAGATTTCGTCGGACAGTTTCGGACATGTCCGAGAACATTTTGTCGGACATGGACGGACACGGACAGTGAAAAACCTTGTCCGACTCACCCCTACTCCACTATATGCAATAGATGTTAGTGTAAATGAAATAGTGCTTTGGAGGATGAAAAACCTGTGCAAGATTGAAGTGTGTCTGCTAATAATAAATTGTTTTTTGCTTTATTTAGCCAACGAAAAAATTCCTGTATTGTTGGTTTATATTTTCAGAGAAAATTGCTACTATAATTTACAGTATATATATTTATATCTTCATTGACACTATCAGAAAAGATTATCTTACCGAAAATTCGATACGCACTTGCAGTGATCGATTGGTGGAATATAGTAATTAGAAACGAAATCATTCACACACAAGAGATTCATCAGAATGGACGCATGTTAGATATGCATGCATGTAAAGATGAATGACTGCGGATTTTATGCTTGATTTTTACCATCATCCTCATCATTATCACTGCAATTGTGCGTATTTATAGAGTTTCAAAGTTTTAATGACAACGCAAGTAATACTACATGCGGCGGCGTGATGAAAACAGCATCCGATTTGTTTCCAATAAAATAACAATGACTGAATGCCATTGTTACTTTGTTATTTTATTGTTGATGATCCAACATAAAAAATCAATTCTTTTATATATGAAATCTCGTGTGCTACATGAAAGATTGATATCAAATGAACTCCCTATCCATACTCAAGCTTGTACCCGTGCATGTAGTAAAGTTTGTTGCAAAAAGGATGCCAATTCTTTTTTAAAAAAAGGAGGATTGTGTCTTCTTTTTCTACTCACATTGTGTGCTATCTTGCTACCTTGAAAAGGTTGTTGTTTGACGCATCTTCTTTTATTACTGTTAATAATGACAATGTGTAGAAATACTCAAACAATCATGAAAAACACATTTAGAAAACTTATATATGCACTTGTTACTGCTACTGACATACACATTCGATTATTGACTACCTTGCAAGGTGACTTGGTACGAGTGACTGCATGGGAGAAAATAATAAGTGGTAGTTAGCAGACGAAGGAGTGCTGTGCTGTTGCAGCAGCAAGCAGCAGCATGATGACGATGGTAATGAAATGATATATTCTATTGATGTGACGCGAATTATGTAGAATGTGCACGTATTGAATTCTCCTTGTGTTGCCACTGAATTTAAAATACAAAGAATCATCCTCTCTGACTACCACGGTCTACGTATACACTTTGAAGTCATTGCAATCCACCAAAAAATAGTAATGATTGCATTGACGAGTGATCATGATGACGATGATGACAATTATTCTCGTCCTTTTTTGTGCACTTTCCTGCAAAACAAAATATGTGGGACTGTACGGTCTAGTAAGATGTAAACATCAACATGGTTCCATCTCCATCCCATAAGCACCGGAATACTCAGAAAGTAATATGTTGTCAATTAGGAAAATCCTTTGGAATCACTTGGACAGACACGCCAAAACATCTGAATTCACATTCGCTTTACTTAAATTTTAAAAAAGCGCATGAAGTAATGCTGTAATTCAATTTTTCCGTAAAAAAGCTGCAGACTGCCCAAAATCAGCGCATGTAATGAAATGAGAGGCATTTAAAATTCCATTTATGGAGTTAAAAACGTACGTTGATGAGTTACAGCAATTGTAGTATTGCACAAACCTGCAGGTACTACCAACTACTACGAATCTCGCAATCTCACCTGAATGCATACTTTGTGTTTTTACGTTACATTTGCATTTACATACGAAAAGTAAATCACGGCTTTACTTTGCTCAACAAGCAAATCGCTTTTGTTGTCTAGAATATCTGCAGTTCCTCCTTGAAAGTGTGCATTATAGAATGCGCGCTGCAGTGCCTTAATAGCATATTACTAGCAGCATAGCGCCAGTCCTATGGCGTAAGTTATCCTCTTGTGTTGCCTTACCTGGCGTATCATCAGATAATCTTTTTTTTACTTCAAAAAGTCTGAAGAAACAAGCATTTATCAAGTTTTTCCTCAGCTCGCTTCCCCCGTCTCTCTGTAGCGTTGCAGTTGGCAGTATAAGTGGTAAAAGTAATCTGTGCATTAGCAGAGAGCTGCAGCGTTGCTGTATGTTTTTGCTAAAAACGATTGTTGCAGTTGATGGTTATATTGACTGGCTGTCAGAATCAGGCGAGAAAGAGTGGTAGCCAGAAAATGTAAGTCGCGCCAACTAAACAGATACTTGTACAAGACACAACACAAACATTTCATCTTTCGCATGGTGGATTTACCCATGACGGTGAGATCTGATGATGAGCCTTCTATTTTGTTACCTGTACACAAAACCTGTCTTAAAAGAGTACACAACACACAGCATTTTGCAGTTTGCACGAAGAAAAAGGTGCTTCTCTAGGTATAGCTCATACGTAAAACCACTTGCAGGATGACTGACTGAGGTGAGCTTTGTGTCTTGTGTGGCAGCGTTTAGCGTGCACGTATGGACTTTTTGAGCGTGCCGTTTCACCCCTATAATAATTCAGTATCACATTAGCCGTGTGACTGAACACATTATTTCGAAGTGTATTATATATACAAACGTGACGGCAGTGGAGGTGTTCGTTGTAGAAGCAACAGTCACTTTCTTAAATTACACATCATTGCACAACAAAAGCAGGGGTAACTAGGCTTGGTTGTTTCAGTTTCCCCAATGTCTTACATTGTTTCGTGTAATTAAACACGTTTCTACTTCCAGGACTTAATTCCGTTGTGGTTGTGGGCGAACATTGAAAAAAGCCTTGTTTTTGGGAAGCTGATGATGTTACAGTGATTGACTTTACCTCTCAAACATACAGACAGCAGCAGTTTTTCTCTCGAACCAACAGTGATTTGATTTATGTCGTTTGGTTTATTAACATTCCAAATTATGTGAACATACAAAATTAACAAAGCAGTTGGACCCTTTTTCCAACGTATAAAGTCGCTAGTTTGCTTTTCCAGTACGGGTTATTCCCGGGTATTCACCAAAATTAGATGAAATTGGTTGTGACAAAAGACGTCTTAATAAGATATTGCCAGTTTTTCTTGCTGAGTGCCTCCAGTCAATGATCCATTGTCCATTGTGAAAACTTCCTACACATGAATACCTGCAAGTGATTGTGCCGTGAAAAATTGAAGAGAGCAACGAGTTCTTAGATTCTCGTATGCGTACGTACATGTAGTTTCTCAAGATGACTCAAGATAAGATAATCCGGAGAAGTTTGATGACCCATAATTGCAAGCGGAGATTCAACGTAAGTCATTTTTACTGTGTGAATCACTTTTATATTAAAACGAAAATGCTGTAACGAACGACGACGTTTTAAAGTTGGGAGTCCCTGTCTCGCTTTCCTGAGATGAAAATTGTGTGGTACCCCATCATGGCAATAATAGGATAGAAGAACATTAAAAAAGCCAAAACGCAAAAAGGTAGTGTCTAGGTCAAATACCCTAATTGAAATCGTAATGAGCAGGAATCAAATGTGAAGATATTACTCGACCCCGACGCTCGAGTGTGAGGACGGAGTTTTAATTCCTTGAAATTATATACCTACTATTTCACTCCATTGTAAAAGTGTAAATGATTTCTACGATTGGACAAGTATAAAAAATAATATCCCGCAGATTGCTTAAATTATAAGCAATAGTGATGCGCATATGAGTTTTTCCCTGGCAAGGCAAGTGATTTCTAGCTGAGAGGCTCCATAGCGTCCTTTCAAGGTAATGAAGAGAGAGAGAGAGAGAGAGAGAATATAGGGAGTTTATAAGTGGTTCAAAGTATACAGGTGGACCGGCTTTTTGCATTTTTTCGCACTTGTCTTTTCTTTGACCGTACCGGGTGATAGTATCCAGCCAGTTTGATGTTAGAGAATAGGTAGCTCTTTCAGGTTTTACCAATCAATTTTTCCCCATGAAAATACAATAATCCAATAAAAATATTACCAGCGAAGGTTCTTTAACCCAAACTAGTTATAAAGGAAGCGGATAAGTCATAGGACTACCAAATACTTTACACCGATCCGATTGTCCGCCCAGACGTGTCTCATTCACTTTCGCGTTTTTGATCCGGCAGGCAGCAGAACCTTTCATGTTGTAATGTCTTCAACTATTTTTATTTCGACAAGGCATGTCAAAGCTAAAAAAAATGCGTATGAAAATACAAGACTTCAAAGTTTGCAGGTTGCATTGTTGGAGAATTTTTGTTTTTTAGACCTTAGGTGAGGATGAGGATATTAACCAGAATGGAATGAAAGTCCGGATTTGTTTTTACAGCAAACCTAATAAAACTAAGCTGTCATCAACGTTGTTGTTCATGTTGCTACCTTTCAGAACTGCGTTGTGCTTCAACTGTGTGCTTAGTATTTATTGCAACAAGCTTTTAATTACTTTTATGTTGCCTGTGTTTACATGCTCGCATTTTATGGAATCCACCTATTTCTTTACAGTAGCCAACTCAAGTCATAAATCTTATCAAGTGGTCGCGCTGCAATATGAAAATGTGAACACGTTTCTTGTTTTTGTAAATACAGTGTAAATATGCAGTATAATGCGCATAGCTTTAGTTGGCTGTACAAAAAACAGTAGATTTGTATTCATTGCAGATCGTAGAAGGACATTAAATAAAAATTTGGAAAACTGTGAACTTTATCTCATGGCTATCCTGCAGATGGATTTGAGCAACACTAAAATGTTGTATTTTGAATAGCATAACTGTTAATTATTCTTAACGACAGGGATACTTCAAAACCTATATGTCATCTTTACAATTAACCGAAATATTTACGAGTGGATGGCATTCAAATTATACGTTCACTACTACCTTAAAAAATATATATTAAAATAGTGTGAACAGGCATGAAACCAAGAGGTTTAGCGTGTGAGTGGCCGGCAGATTGGCCGCACAGATTACACTCCTAAATATAGCGTTCAATTCTGTCTGACTAAAGACATCGCTCGAATATTGTGCTGCAAGCAAATTTTTCCAAAGTAAACAAACCGGCAGCAAAAGAAGTTTGAGAACGAAAAGGAATGGCAACTGCTCGTAATATGCTGATGCAGCATCCTTGCATGTAAAGCATTGCATTTTTTCAAAAAACTTGACAGTTGATGAAAATTAGGGGAGTAATACGTCGTGTCAGAAATAGCCTTCATAAATTTCCTTGAGCGTTTAATCACTTTGATTATAGGTTCATCATCATGCATATTATATATTATTCATACACTCTGCCAAGCAGTGTGAACCAGTGAAGTGTTGTCACTTGTCACTGAGTAATAACAGAAAAACACTAGAAAATTAGTTTAAAAATTAACGGCACGTTTTACAACAATTTAAACCTTAAATTACGGCCGTGTTAGACTACCGCTATTACATTTTACCTGCCAGTACGTAATTCCATGAAACTGGAATGATTACTAGCGCGTAATAATATATCTTGTGTAGCCACAATGAAAAATTGCCTTCATTGCACCAAGTACAACGTTTTTTTGTACAAAGTAATTTATTTTTTCAAGGAAATGAATCTTTGGCAGTGATTGGTTTTGATTTCTGAAGAAACTGTACTATGTCAGTGTGTGTTATCAGTGACGTCAGGTGAGCGACAGAAAAATGACTTTGCTGACTTAAGTCAGAGACCTTAATTGTGCATTGTGCATCTGTCAATAAATGTATGTAACACTAGTATATATAATAATAAACCTCTTGCTTAGTCCTGTAATTGTAATACTTTTTTTGTTGCCGATATTCAAACATCCTTGTTAAAAAATAATCCAAATAACAATAATGAATGATTTCTGCCCACAACGCCATTCTTGTAATTTTGGTGTCTGCATCTGATAACAGTGTGCGAAAGGGTAACCCCTGTCGATTCAAAGTATTTCTCTCAAAGCAAATATAATCAGAGATGCAAACTGGATAAAGGATTTGGTGAAAGGAATGCACAAAAATCACGTGTAACTCGCTGTACGACAATATAAAAGCTCGTAGATACCTTTTGTTCCTCTCCATAATACAAATATCTACGTAACCTGCATGTTCATTGTTGCAAGCGGCCGATGACAACGTAGATAACCATAACTGAAACTGCAATAAATAAATAATATCTCTCTTCTATTAAGCGTTCTTGAGGCGACAACCGAACATGGGAAGCCTTTCATGTAGTTGCAGTTAGAAAATGCTGTCAGGGCTAATCTTGTTGGACGGTCTCAAACTACCTTACTTTCATCGTGTAACCTAAAACCTATAGAAAATCAGTAGCGTGAAGCTATTAAACCTTGATGCAATCTGCTTCTTTTTATCAATGAGTCTAGCGCTGCTCTTCGCGTTAGCAGAGGAACTGACTTTCTAAAGGATTACCTACCTTTCCAAATTTCAACACTTACTCGTATGTTTATATCAAGAGAAAGGACTGCGTGTAGAAGTCAGACATAGTTAAATCTCGACAACTGGGTAATCCCTTCATAAAAAGGATAAGAAAAAAATGGAATTGCCCTTTAAAATAGAAACGAAGGTCCGACGATGACATTCTACACTACACACATGCTTATTCACTCAGGTACTTGTATGCCCATGTCACAGATGCAGTGTAACTGGGAATTTTTAAATATTGTATTTAATTTTCAGTTAACACTGATTGCAGTTGACCAAAGACTTGTATGAAATATCAAGAAACATTGCTCATAACTTGATTATTTGAATAACCATTAAATGCAGTTTACTTGCTTGTCAATAATTAATGTAAATCCGAAGAATGTTAAAGGGATATCTGAGATAGCGATAATTCATATGACAAATGACAAGGTATATTGTCTGCTTGTATTTTGCAGCAGTTATTCCGTTGGTAGGTATAGTCTAACGCCCACAATATTAGAAATTTTAGAGAGTTTTTTTTATCTAAGGTAGAAACGGTAATACATGCATATTGTTCGAAACATGCACACGCACACATGTGACCGATCGTAAATGTTAAAGTCCTACTGGGTACTTTGTATTTTTTCAGCAGGTGCTATATCAGGGTGTAATGCAGATTAGGAGTTTTCATAATTTTACAACTCTATCGCTCGACCCTTTCTTGTGAGGACGAAATAACAAGTTGTAAAGATTTATGCATGTCTGATTTACCCATATCATCAGAGAAAGGGTATTCGCGTGATCAGCGGTTCTATTCACTGAAATTATCTACCTACGCTGAAGTTTTTATGATGAACATGATAGGCACTTGAATGTAAATTAAGTCCGCACATGTTCAAGTTCATCTTCACTAAAATAAACCCGACATTTGACCAACATTCAGGTTTTTCAACTAAATTCTGCTACAGGACTGAAAATCATCTCTTGGCGGCATCGCTTATTGCTATAAGCGGTTCCATGTTCGGTAATGGCACAATTGAATGATGTGTATGCAAATATGACTTAAATTAACTTGAGAGGACGACGAAATTAAAGATGACATAAAAGCGACGTTTTGGGCAAACGACAAAACAAATACAGTAAGCTTCAAGCTCCCCCCATATAAAGAATCCATTTGTATTCTCATCAGTCGCATCGTTGTCGGCGTGAAGGTTTTTATAAGTCTCTCTCCCTATCCAAATACTCGTTCCTTGAATAGACTTTAAGAACCTAGAGAGAATTGCCATGCATTCTTCTAATCACATCACCACCACCATACCATAAACCCTCTCACCAAGCTAGCCAAATAAAATAGAGCTTTCCACAACGCTAATTCCTTTTTCATACTCAATTTGAATTTTACGAGCTTTCACAATCATACTTCGTATATTATATTCATTTATGATGATCATCCTCTAATTTTTCTACTCTCTAATCTACACAACCATACATATTATGTTACAAATCATTCTAAAGTTTCCCTTCACCCTTTGTGTCTTTCTAATAAAAATATTTTTCTCAATTTCGGGTTATAACTTACAACAGCTCAAAATCCACTGGCGCATAGCGCTCACAACATGATACATGACATACGACGACTACGGCAGATGTGTGTCGGGTCCCATTCTGTATTAGTATATCTCTCTAAATTGTAAATTATACAATTCTTTTCGCAGATCAGGGCTATTCGTATATTATATTCATTTATGATGATCATCCTCTAATTTTTCTACTCTCTAATCTACACAACCATACATATTATGTTACAAATCATTCTGAAGTTTCCCTTCACCCTTTGTGCCTTTCTAGTGAAAATATTTTTCTCAATTTCGGGTTATAACTTACAACAGCTCAAAATCCACTGGCGCATAGCGCTACATGATACATGACATACGACGACTACGGCAGATGTGTGTCGGGTCCCATTCTGTATTAGTATATCTCTCTAAATTGTAAATTATACAATTCTTTTCGCAGATCAGGACTTCAAACAAAAATGCATCAGGTAAATGCATCTAGACATTTAACACAAAGAATTGTTGTTACTGTTCAGTAATGTACCTGCTATAAGAAGATGAGGAGTGAGTACGTTAGGTGAACGACATGTAAGTCCCCTAAACGTTTCCATAAAACCGTTTTTTGAGGTTGTGGTTTTGCGGTATTTTTCTTTCTTTCTATACCTCTAGACAAGATCCCGACTGCGACAGCGTCCTTTATTATTTAAAAAGATTATTGGTTTTATTGCTTCATTGAGTCAGTTTCAGTTAGCCATGTCATCAAGTCGTTATGAATATTAGAGAGAAAAATCTGGCATACATTTTCCCCTTGTCGGGAAAATGCATGACGGTTCTTTGCTGCTGACGCGCACTTCTTTGCTTTTCCTTGAAGCGCTTTATCACAATCTTTATGCCCAACTAAACAATTAGATACCGGAGCTGGTGTAACAGCACTACTACTGACAAAAAAATGAGATGCGTTATATATGCTGTGCATTTTTGGAAGTTGACTCATTTTGAGATTTACGTTTAGCATCATCATTCTTTGTTATTTAAATGTTTTTTGCCATTCTTACAGATCTGATTACCCGACTCACTCTATCCTCCTGCTGCACGTGTAATAAAAGCTAATCAACTCCCTTGAGATGAAAGCCTCTTTTCAATTGGATAAAGCATTATAATATTTATGAGCATAGGAAAATTGGCAGATTGAAAAAAAATATTACGTTCATAACATATTCAAAAGGAATATTAAATCAGGCATACGCGAATGTTTTTCTTACTTTATGTTTCTAAATACACACACACGCCTCCTGACTTTTCCACTTGTGGCAATATATTTTCGTAGGCGTACATATCGCTTTCCTTACTCTACTCTATAGATGCGTGCAGCAAAGACGTGTTTACTGTTTAAATTCAACACGTTAGAGGAGGTTATGGGAGTACATGGTTATCATCAGGATGTTCTTCAATTTCAAGCCCTGCTCACCTTCAAAAACTTATTCATGCAAAAGGCTCTTCAAAGTACGCATTTATTATGCGATCTTCCTGTTTTTCTTTATTTCACTTATTAAATTGCAGCGCATCAAAACCACGTTGAAAATGCGACTTGTCTTTCCTCAGCATGAGCCTTTCATCTGACTTGTCTAACATGACATTTTTCCTATACACATACGTATAGCCGGCATTTATTCGCTTTATGCAAGTTTATTCTCATTATTTTTTTAAATTTTTTTATTATTAAAATTAACAGGATACGTGTGCATCAAGAAAAAAGGACGTAACACAACGTCGCGTGGATTATCAGTTACTTTTTCAGTCCTCTTGTTTAACACCAACACACGCGTTCATATACAAACGTTGCAATAATAATAGGTAATATGTATTTTAATAGTAAGCTGTCGAGCACATGAAGTCTGCTGAGGTCGTTAGTTAAAAGTTTAGTAAGGCAAACGAAGAAAACTTGGGAGATGTTCTCAAGTGCAACATTATCAGCATGTGATGTTGTTTTCTTGGTGAGTAATATGGTGTTACTTGCGACTCTCTCCTTGATATATCATCCGCACACAAAGACAAGCTAATAATGTCATCATCATTCTCAAAGATAGCAACATTTACCTGGCCCATCTTAGGCAACTTGAAATAATACGTAATGTGGATGTATTTTCAGTTTTGCATGACCAATTTTCCCTGAAATGTGTTAAACAAGAAGAGAAGGTGGGATAAACAGTTAAGTCTGAAAAGTTTTAACGAATGAGTAAAATGGACAAATAACATACAAAAATAATTAATATGCTCCTTAAACTTTATACTTATGTAACTGCATGGAAAATTCGTGTAGGCAGGTATTACGGAATTAAATACCTAAACAGGTAAAAAAAACCTATCGTGTATGTATGTGTGCATCTTGTCCCTGTACAAATTGAATGAAACCGTTTTGGTTAGAAAGGTGATATTTACTATTCGTGTGAGATGATTGTGATTACTCTATCTTTGCAGTACGAGTCAAACAAGTGCTGTTACAAGTATGTAGGTACCACTTGCGTTTTGCATTGTATTGGTAAGAATAAAATTGGTATGCCCTCTTTTAAAAATTGAAACGGACTATTAATACAGAATTTTGAAGATCGTATGTATATGCACACCTTTACTGGATGATGCGCTTTGGTTGTTGTGACTGAGAAAACAACATGCAAACATGCAATGATGACTATAACATGTGTAAAGATAATCAGAAGAAACAGTGATGTTACGTTGCATGTTACTGGGCATGTCTGATGATAATCATATCAATCCCATTGAATTATACTAAAAGTTTAGCAGGACAGTTTACACTTGATACGGTAGACAGAAAGGCCTGACCTTTGAATGGACATGTGCAAAAGGTACACACAATCTGATCAAGAAACCCGTCGAGATGTCGAAAAGTTTAATTTTTATATGCCAAGTCAAATAAAAACATTTAAAATACGACCTGTTAACAAAACGCTTGGACAGTAAGTGTGTAGGCTTGAGATCAGAGAAACGAAAGACGTGGTGACGACGACGACGTTGAACTAATGGGTGATTTTGTTATTTTGATAGGTAGATGTACGTGTGCAAAAGTGCATATTTGTGTAACCCAAAAATCCGTATGAACACGATCGAATCATTCTTGAAAATAATAATGGTACGCAACTTATATGATCAGATACATGTACACGTAGGTTGTACTACGGAATTACCGTAAAATAAAAAAAAATGCACTATTCCACGAAAATCTGTTAGAAAGCAGAGAAAACTACACAGACAGACATGCCAAGAATTGGATTTTTTGATACATTGAAATTGATCGTGTTATAGAAAATTGAAAAGTATATATATATATATATTGTATGTGTGTCTGATCTTTTCCTTTTTACAGCAAAAAGTCGTCTGACTTTGCATAATACTATCAACTTTAATGTTTCGATGTAAGCAGAGATTCTTTGAAAAGTCCTAAACAGCTTTTGCGACGGCTTATCTCACACTGCGTAAACTTGTATTGTTTGTTAGAGGGTGCTTGGTGTGTTTGTGATCATTTTGGACCGAACAACACTTGAGAGGTGTGAGTTGCCTATGTAATGCACTCCTAATGAGAAATCTATCTCAAAGAAAAAAGATCCGCGTAAAGATGAAAACTCACTCAGGAGACTTTCTAACAATATATTTCTATCTCCAACCCTTTTCCATTGTTCCCTGAAAAGTAAGGTAAATTGTTCGAGAGATAGAATTGTACATATGTACGTTGTAAACGCAAAAAGTAACAATGCGCAAACTATATATCCTGGCATTGCTATATATATACAAACGATACGCCTTACAATGGTTTATGGCTGCACGATTTACGACCGCATGGGCAAGCTCGTAATGCAGTCATATTCGGGCAGTCTCCATTGTACCCGTAAATGAGTTTAAGTTTGAGGAAAGAGTAGGTACGCAAAATTGAGACATGTTATTATGAAGATAAATACCATAATCTAAAGTTAGGTACATCTTTTTTGCAAGTTGACTGTATAACGATCCGGCTATCTATCTGCATAGATAAAGGGAGATTGTAAGCACTCGAAATTATACAATCAATACTTTATCTATAGAGAATACAAAATCAGAAAACTATCAAGAACTAAAACCTCTGTAATGGCAAGTTGTTTTTATTGTTGTCGTTCTCAAATGCCAAGGCGGTGTGTTGTATTAGAAGAATGCTATTTTGAAATAATTATAATATGTTGTTGTACTCTCTACGTAAAGAGTTTTCCGATCTCTGTTTATTTTCTGTATGAAAATCAGTACAACTGCAGTAACAAGATAAACTTT
>JAHZNE010008309.1:0-11143 GCA_027744055.1 Callyntrura sp. NNG-2020
AAAACACGAATCACTGCTGGATTGACCTTGCGCTGATTTAGCGAAAAATTCAAGTTCTCGCCATTTTGATGAACGACATAGAACAATATGTTCTCGTTACCTCCGTTCTTTTGGCGGCAACTGTGCAACAATCTTTATCCACTACGGCGCTAATTATACTCCCCTGGACTAATGATAACATGTTTATGGCGATAACAATGTTAATACATATGATGGATTGTACCTCAGCCCTTATGATCATTCTGGGTGGAATGGCTACTTTGGAAATAAAGTCGAAGGGATTTTTGCACAAATTAAGAAGGCAAGTACCCGGCTGTCGAATTTTTGTCCGACGACAAATGAAAAGCCGGAAAGCATTTTATTTCTCGTGCCCTGTCGTAGTGGTTAAATTTTCGTTCGTCCAATTTGTCGACCGACTGACACCTTTAAGAATAACGCATTTCGCTAATAGGATGACTATGAATGTTTTAATGCTGTCACGCAACGACTAACTCAACAATATTAATCAACTGTAGACATCACATGTTAAAGTTAATTAATATTACTTTTTGGTGACGTCATACTTAGACAAAGTCTCATTTTCGCTCTGCAACAGATTATTGTGCATCCCTGGCTTACTTCCTCGGCCCGTCATTCAATTTGCATGCATTTGCATACATTATTGCAAACTCAATTTGAGTTACTGGAAATCTTACATAGGTCTAGAATATCTCGTAAGTGGCGTACAAGTTGTTCTGTATTCCTAAATAAAGCGACTATATGTATGTTCATGTAAGAGTCCCAGAACTTCAAATTGAGTTTGCGATAATGTATGCAAATGTATGCAAATTGAATGACGTGGGCCGAGGAAGTAAGCGAAGGTGTCACAATACACACATTTTGCCATCCAATCATTGATAAGATATTTCTGATCCGTGCCAATGGCGTACCAGTTCTCCCAACGCGTTGCTTTTGAAGCAAGATCAATTGTAGGGAACACCTTGTAACAGTATCAGTTACATCACCTATACAATTACATTTTACAATATCTTTATCATACTGTTTAATTAGTACTATAAAAAACTGTTTCCAATTTTGTCGGCATATATTTTGTCGTTAATAACGTTGAAGTATTCTAGTTATTGTAAATTGTAATTAACATAATAATTATATAGTATGCAGCTAGCTATCTCGTCAGCGATTATTCCATTTTTCTTTTCAAAAAAGCTGTCGTGTCACCATATTAGCTGTGATGATCGTCCCTTCTAAAATCAAATTGAAATACTATGGAATGTCGTTTCACTGGAACTTGAACCAATGGTCGGATTGAGGCTACAGCAATACGGGTTAAAACTGCACATTCGTTTCAATATTACCAATGCACAGGTACAGGGTCTGTTTAGCACAGCAACACATCTGCTGAATATTATATTGTTATAGGATTTACTATTATTTTATAACAGCGTTCAACTACAGCGCCCCCAAGTGGTAGAAAATAGGAATGTTTTTAAAAGTCCACCGAATAGGGTCAACTTTAGAATATAGGTAGACGTTAGACCGATAAGTAATTCTATCAAGTTTAACCCCAATTGGTTGACCCATTTAGCCCCCTTACACCTTAAGAAAAAGTAAGGCCACCTCTGCAAACTTCACCACTGTTGTGTGGTTGAAGTTTTATTTGGCCTCTTTGGCAATGGCTGAAACGTATGCGTCGTCATCGCGTACCGTTCTTACCAAAACTTCATCGCTAAACACGAATTATATGGATTATCTACATCTTTAGTTGAGTGCCAAATTTCCTGTTTATTTTCGAAAGGCGTTAAACTACAACATGTTCGAAATAATTTTATAAGCCGATAAAAATTATTCGCATTGATGGCATTTAACATGGAAAATTACCGCCTACAGTTATTCATTCATGTTGCATGTTTTTTTAAAAAGAATCAAATTTTCAGCATTAACAATATAATTCGTAAGTGCAAGCTATGCGAAACTTAATTTAATTAAAGCTTTAACTTTTCCACGAATTACTATATTATGTAGGCATTAGGGACAAACAAAAATATTTCCATATAACGATGTTACAATTTCCCCACAACATCCAAGAATGCTTCCCAGCCGCCTATTTAATTTTCGTTTCTCCGCATTTGGTTTCATGCACTTCATAATTTCTCCTTTCCATTTTCCAAATGTATTAAACTTTTACTTCGTATTGGGAATTTTCCTCCCTTTACCGAATTCCCATATGCATAAGCAGTTTGCTGTTTCGTATCCATACTTCTTTTCCTTCTCTCATACTTTCCTCCTTTTCCCCGAGAATCTCCGTATAATCAGAATATTCTGGTAAAAATGAAAAACGGTCTGTAGCTATTAACTTAAGCTATCAACTGGCGAAAGCAGAGTTTAAAAAATCGCTTTCGTTAAGGAGCTACAGCATGTACGGCCTGAGGGCACCAACAAACTATAATGCAAAACTGGCTGGTCCTAAAAAATCAATCAATCACTTGCTTAATCATGTTATGTCAGATTTCATTTCAGCGCATTTCAATACGTTGGTCATTGTATTGCAATGTGTATATGACCGTAAATTATAATTACTGATAAATGCGAAGTAAATATTTTAGCAGTGATATACAAACCTTGCAATTACATTCCCCATTGGTCTTTATTTAAGTTTGTTATCTTAAAAGTTTTGCCATGTGTAAGTTCATTCTACAATAAAAGTATGGAGAACATGATACAATGTACAACAACCTCATCATATAGTATTCATAGCGTCATACTTCATATTTATAACAAATGCATTTAGGAACTCACAGCATGGACAGTAGACACATGAGCTTAACTATAGTCTGGTGAGTGTATGCGCGCTGCATGCATGCCGCTCTGTGTTGCATTGCATGTTTGATGTTAAAGTTGACTCAGGGCATTTACATTTTTACGCAAGGGAGTTGTTGGGACTAGGTCATGCGGGGGTCCTTTAAAGGGTAGGAATCCAACACATGTATCTTTGTAGGACAGTGTACCAGGATAGTATTCGTTGTGTGCTGACTAATCAACGCTATGGGAAAATATAATTATATGGCGTCCCACATGGGTACATTCCCCCGATTGTTAAATATTTATTGAATGATTCAATATTGTGAGTACTAACTCATCATATGAGCACCTCACTATTTATTTCCAGCCAGTATAACTTAGTTTATTTGAGTAAAACTATGAATCTATAAATATTAGAGAAAGTCTTTGTGTCTTTTTTCTCCGTCACAGTTTAGCAGAAGTTAACATGAAAATTAACGTTGTTGGGACAATTGTGTAACCCGGCCTCGTCATCGTACGAGTAGGAGTAAGCTGTGGGACAATCCTGATGGATCAGCTTAACGAACTTGGTGTTCACCACCATGTTGTTACGGCACTGTTGTGGAGTAATCGGAGGGGTGGGGCAGCAATACCATTTTCCATTACCATCCGTTTCCGGTTTGCCCAAGCCAAAAGGTCTAAAAATGAAAAAATATAGTTTTTTGAAGTGTCTAATAACCTGCTATGTTTAGAGATGTATCCAGATATTACTTACGGAGGATAATTCCATTTTTTGCAAGGTGACAAGCACTGTACAACCTTCCCATTTTTGCGCACCTTCAAATCCCCCACTTCATTTTCGGTAGGACAGGAGGCCAAGGACAGGTGACAGTTTGTTCTCTTGCAAGAACCGCTGGTTTGACTGGGAATGATTTCTGCCGCAATGCTGTACCCGTCCACCAAGCTGATATCGTACCAAACATCCTGGCCGTTATTCAAAGGCGGGAAGAAAAATTCGACCTTGGTTTCCGCTGGAGGGTCACACCCACCCGCATTGCAGGGTGGCATGGATTGACCTACCTCGCAGTTATTCCCTGCTGGACCGCATCCCATTTTAGGCCAGAAGCGACCTCCCCACCCGGCATTGGGAATGTTGTATGTAAATTCCGCTCCAATTGCAATTTTGTGAATTCCGGGAGATAGCACAGGGCCTTCGGCATTAGTCAAAGGGCTGATCCATATGGGTTCATTGCAACGGTTAGTAAATCTTATGGTTCTGGAGTGGGCCCCATCGAGATGGAGAATAGCCCCAAGTAAAAGAGCTGAAAGATAAAATTTGTTCATTTTGCTAACCCAATTAACCAAGCAAATCTACTGAAAAAATTGGACAATTGAATGAGCTGTTGACCAGCTTATTTATATAAATGGGTTTCCTTAAAAATGCCCGTTGGCTTGTTTTATCTACAAATCACTGTCATTCCCATTACCGGTGTCAAACAGTGAAACCTATAAAAGTCGAGCTGTTAAGCGTTTGCACAAATCACACATCCATTCCAATTAATGTCAATCATATGTCACATTTGGGCTAATCAACATGAAAATTTAAGGAGATGCAAAGTGGTATATACAGCTTGTATTATATAACTGGACTCATAGACGTGAAGTGTGTAAGCTAGTGCATACATACACATGATTGCTCCAAAAGTGTCGCAGTACTACTACGCTCCCTAATGACACTGACACGGCGCAAAAATACACTGTTCACGTGAGCAATAGCGGTGAACGAGGTGTTCCCGTAAACAAAACACTCAAGAATTGAGTGTGGCGTGAGCAAATCAAATAAACTTGACTGATTATTACATAAAATCAATCATAATTATTAATGTGCAAGGTTATCTGGAGTTGAAGGTGTATTGGGATAACAAAGTACAATTTAAGTGCAGAATGCAAAAAATTGTTGAAAATGTATAATGTACAATGTAAAGCATTTCTTAATTTGTAGAGGATGATGGGTTACAGCAATAATGTGTCGGTTTGTAGTACATTGCTGCTCTTCTTGTGGCACGTGTTTTCAATTGAAGTAAATGGGTGGGTTACCCTTGAACTGAATAGGGAAGTGTTACAATTCGAAAGATTAATGCTGATATCAGACCATGTAAACTAAATATTTATTTGGACTTACCATGTAAGACCATTTAGATCAATAGAAGCGTGTATGTGTAGGTGTATGTAAACTTGTTTCTATGTTAATATGATTACACGATAACTCAAAAACTACTTCGAATTTTGGAAAGCGGTTTCCACCAATCGATAGGTATTGTAAATAGCTGAGGTACGTTTAAAGATGGACTTCTGGAATTATACCCCAAAGGGATAACGGAAGGGGGTAAATTTTTAAAAGTTGACCAAATTAGCTCAAACTGGCTTTCAGGTGGCGTTAAAGTAGAAGCAATATTTTTACGATATACTTTTTGGACATAAATAATTATTGCAAAGTAGCATACTCCTCGTGCTGCTTTACGTATATGGTTGATCAGAAATTGACATAGGACAACACTTCTCCTGCATTTGAATAGTGTAGTCACACTCTCTCACAACAGGTTATTGGTGTGGCTACACATAAACAATACATCGATCCCTTCAGCGGAGTACTGTATGAAATTCCCCATTATTCAGAATTTAATAGGTGAATTTATTCCTGCGGAGATGTAAGGAATATTCCGCTGGTTGGGGCGTTGCATCAGGGGGTTACCATAGAGAGTATTCTTGCGCTCAACAAAACTTCTGCATTACTTTTCTACGAAGAACATCTCAAATACCCTTTCGTCGTTACCGTCTACAAATATGAAAGGCAGCTCATAAAAACCTGCTAACTCTACATTTTGAAAGAGCAAAAAATAAAACCATAATGACGTTAAACTCATCATAAAGGAGTGTCCGGTATAACTATGCAAACGCATCTGCGTGGCATTGTTTTATATTATCGTCCTTTTATAAGCTTCGAATTATTGACTGAATAAAGCGCGTAAGATGACGGATTGTGAGTTAACAAATAGTAAAAATTTCCAGTCACTAATATTACCGTCCTTTTATAAGCTTCGAATTATTGACTGAATAAAGCGCGTAAGATGACGGATTGTGAGTTAACAAATAGTAAAAATTTCCAGTCACTTTTCTAAAATTTCATTGTTTATTGTAAATTTATGCAACTGGTGCTCATTAATCGTTTCCAGGCTCCATGCAGTGCAATAATAACCACATAATATAAACTTACTTTAATTTTTTTAAGGGTTATTTGCAGTTGGTTGGCTGCTTTGGCCCAAATTCAATTTTTACGCTAGGACTTTTGTATAAATGCATCAGTTTCGGGTCGAGTGCAAGTTGTTTTACTACATATTCTGCTTGTGGTTACTTAGATTTATTCAATGAGGACCTTTTTAATATAGACAAAATGTATATACGTCGGTTTTTGTCTAAGCAGCTACATGAGCTGCGGTTCGGCACTTGCGTTCAGGTTTCGTAAGAGGAAACTCTGCTAGTTCGTTGCTACATAGTAAAATCAGTATTTCGTTCTTAATAAATAGAGTTTCGCTTTTTTGTATTTCCCAAACTTGCAAGTAGTCGCGCATCTCATTTGACCAGCTGCTACCCATATACCACGGTTTCTCGAAACATACGCAAGTCGCAAGGACATCAACCCGATAATTGCCCAACATAACGCAAAATAGCGCAAAGCAGGGCCTTTCCTACAGCGGAGAGACATGGAGAGCGCTCTCCTGGCTGTGCATGTTTTTGGCCCGTCCAGTTGAGAGATTTGTATATATTATCAAATTACTGCATTTTGTACTTGCTTTGCAGGTAGCTTAATATAAATATTGTACCATAGAAGTTCAAAATACGTATAAGTGTATTCTTTAGTGTATTGAAAGCAACAGTGTGTTTTGATTCTTGTTCGTAAACGTTTTTACTAAGCATCAAATGTTAGCAGCCCGACCTAGTAAATCTTCCGGGCTTCCCTACACAATGACTATCTTAGATTAATTTCATCTATGCTAGCACGTTTTCCGTTGATGGCTTGTACGTTCACACTAGCTGTCAAATATCCCAACTGCCTCTGTCCCAGCTAGAGAAAAAATAATTTAAACATTTATGTAAATGCGGCAGTGGTGGTATTTTTCAATCTGTAAAAAGTTAAAAATTAATGGTGCCGACGTGGTCGGTACCTCGTCGGCATGTGGTACCACGTGTGTAGAAAGCTGAACTTGATTGAGAACTTGTAATTTTTGTCACACCACTATTCTCCGGTGGTGCAGCTGCACTGTCGTCGGTAATAATTAGTCTCGTCCCCATTTGGTGATGATCTTCAACTTCCCGACGTGGATGGGTGGTAGCAGCAGCTGCAGAGGATCCCGTCGACGAGGCTGAAAGACAACACTAATTAAATTAACTTTGTGGTTGAATACTTCTTCTACAACCACACACCATCACGAGGTAAAAAAATGTACACGTTTGCTGGAGCTTTTCTCTAGCTATTAAAAAAAACTATAAAATTTATAATGGTCTTGTAGACCGTACCTCACTCTCTGTAACTCTACACGAGTCACTACTGTCCAACTTTTCTGTAAATAAAAGTTGTTTTATATCTTTTGGAAAACTTGGAGAACGGGAGCGAGACTGATTTTGTGGGGGATTTTTTGTTTATCTCCCAACTTTGCGCACACACGTCTACTAACACACACACAAAACCACGGAGCACACATCAACAAAATCTTCAAAACGCACTATCCCGCGATCCGAATCTGGGGGTTTCAGCGTACCCCAAAACTCTACGAGCGTCCAAAACGCAACAGCCTCAGTTCCACTAAGCGTATAATCGGAAACTTTACGACGGAAACTAATGTATAATCACATTACACAACTCCTTCCTGACAAATATCAAACTGTTAAGCGTATTACAATACTGTACAGAATTAGATTAGTTTTACGAGTTGCGGTACAACGAAGTGCAGGTTTAGTCTTTCATTGTAACATTGGTACGCTAGTAGTAGTGCTTCTTATTTACTTTACTCCTGTTTGCTACGGCTCATCGCTTTTGTGAATTCTCCTTTTCTACCTTTACGTTGTTTTTAAGTTATAAGTTATTGTGTATCACAAATTGTAAAGTTAACAAACGAAATTCAAGCCAGTCCCATTCTTTTCATGCGCTTCTACCATTTTATTCATCAAATTAAAACTACTTCAGATTCGAGTTACGGATAAAGCTTGCAGCGATGGCCTACTTACATTTGATCATATAGTTGTATGAGTTCCCTTTCCGGACATGACATTTTACCCAGTTTGTTTAATTGTTATTTAGGGCCCGCCTTATGAACGTCACGTGTATCATAAAAATGAGGGCCACGGATACGGCCAATTTAATTATCATTTACATAAACATTAGTGGTAAGAGGCCGTAGGAACAAAATATACTCTCTAGGCCGTCTAAACGCTAGGAAATGCTCTGGCAAAGCATCAACTCCAACCCAGCCTAGCACCAAGGCTAAGAAACGCCGCACCGTGCTAGCCACAAAAATTCGATTGGCCCATTCCCGGGGGCTACCCCGTGCCTTTGCTTGTAAGTAACACATGCATGTTAACATGTAATCTTTATATATTATTGTAGTATTGAGTGATTAATCATCAGCAGCAACACTAGCACCATCATGACCTCATCAAAATCATATTCTCTGAAAAACCAAAAAGACTTCAAGCTAACCTGTTTCTTAGAAATACCAAATTTATATTTACAAGCACAAAAATATGATAGCATCCTTTGGTGAATGTTCTTTGTAAATAAAAACCGTCCGCTATGATGTATTTAAAGACTTAAATTAAATTTTCTACTTAAGTTTATGTGAATAAAATGCATAAGAAAAATTTGGGTACTACAAATTCCTGATTGTGGTTTCTTCTTATTTAAATCCGTATTTTGCAGAACAACTGCTCCATGTGCAAGTGTGTAAGAGAGGAATTTTATTGCTGACATCTAGAGTTTGTATTTGTACATTTTATCTGTATTCCCATATTAATCATTATGCATTTATGCACCTGCAAATACAATATGCGATAATATGATCCAGACGTATATGCTCATTTTAACCCATAGGTAGTTAGGCCACAGCAGAATGCATCCTTCATAAAGCTTTATGGTAGTTAAATTTTGATCACGAATAAAGAATTTAACACCAAAGTTTTTTTAGCAATGAAATTTCTGCTTAACAATTGATTTTGTGGCTTACCACACATCTAAAGTTAAAAAAGCTTCTACTTCGTAATTCAACGCATATAACCGCCATAAATACTGTAATCGCACACAAACTTGTAACATTTTTGCGCATCATTTATTTTAGAATTAGCTGATTTTACTCTCACCATTTGGTGTGACTCTGATACCGAGAAAGTTTACCACATGTCGTGACAACTTATTTCCAAGCTGACGGATGTAAAACCGCTGTGTGGTAGATACAAAAATATTTCCCCATGAACCCCATTCGTAATTTATAACAATATTTATTGAACATCATGTTTGTCTGCGATGGAAGCTGAAACGCTTTGGAAAGGTGTCTGGATGAGTGTCCCATTGAATTTTTGAGGAGAAAGAGCTATCTTCATTCGTATCTAATAATTTAAAAGGTAACCTCTTCTCTTACGGAAAATTTTATTATTAAATTTACACGAAAGTTTTCCTCGCTTTTCATTCATTGCACATACCTGTATTTTATCATGTTTTTTTGCAGAAGTAGAGTTTTTGCAGTGTTTGTAGCCCCTCTATAAATCTACAGATAGTTTCAACCCACAGGAAGCTGCATTAATTTGGTAAACATTTGTACAAGGTGTCGTCATGGCAGTTACGCCTGCCATAACCGTGTTAACTGCTATAGTAGCTTGCTCATACTCCGTGGTAAGTGAATTTAAGTTGTTATTAATTTCATGCTGAAATGAGTACAATTTATCGTCACATTTGTCTCTATGTTTGTTCCCGAACAAGTAGTTTCCGTTAAATTTAAAGCACACAATGACACTTTTCCTTTTAGAAATTTTCACGGAGTTGAATTGTACATTTTGACTGCTTTAAAAAGTAAAAGTAAAGCGAATACAGACAGCAGTGCTTAGCATTTTTTTAATCTTTACTTTCAATGCAGAATTTGCATGCGCGAAAATTGAGCTCATTGAGCGGGAGAAGCAGCACCAATGGTGCTCTCCCTGGTCAACTTGTTCTATTGGACTACGACGTACTTTCTTGCAAAGGAGGACATAGAATATGGATAAGCGGTTCTCTATCAGCAATCATCCCTAAAATGAAGCCTTTGAATGACGATGCTTATCAAAGTTTTGCTGATGCAGTTGTATACAACGTAATATTCAGATTCGACAACCTTCACCAATGTGCTAGTTCTGTGGAAGAGGAATTAGATGAACTAATGCAAGCTTACTCCCACTACGAGTTGTACAATCACGGTGGAGCCTTGAACTTGACTGAATGCACTGATTACGCCTACTTTACAAGAGTTGCCAAGATACTCTTTAAGAAGGCGACCTTTTTTAAGATCGTTGTGGAAATTACGGATGACCTGTTTTCCTGTGGATTTGAAAGGGCCCTAAAGTGTATTACAGATAGAATTGAATCCTGTAAACGACACATGTTTACGGTAAATCCAAACATGGAAATTGTTGCGGAACTTATTGATTCGACTACCTCTACCCAGGAATCGTGTATTCCGCTTGAGGTGCCATTGAGAGAGTGGGCGATTACTCAAAACATTACGGTGTTGCTACAGGCGGCTCTAACGGAGGACACCCAGAGTCATCGTGATAACCCCCCTAACTGGATACCATCTGGGAAAAATTTGGTGACGAACACGGTATATTACAGACATCGACTGAATGAACATCAGAACATCAGCAGAACATCCATGGTGGAAATCTAGCAGTTTTCCAGATGAGTTGCTTTGAAGAACAGTTTTTTCCTTAGATTCAACACTAATGATCAGGGATGCAGAATCTTCCGGATCCTAGGATCCTAGATCCTGTGGAAATTTAGGACCTCAGGAGCTTTAAGGTGGAAATCAAACAAAATTTCCACAAAGAAATCAACCAGAGTTACCATGGTGGAAATCAATCAGAATTTCCACACTTAAAATCAACCAGAGTTACCATGGTGGGAATCAATCAGAATTTCCACACTTAAAATCAACCAGAATTTCCATGGTGGAAATCAATCAGAATTTTCATGGTGGGAATCAAACAGATTTTCCATGGTGGAAATCAACCAGAATTTCCATGGTGGAAATCAACTAGAATTTCCATGGTGGAAATCAACCAGAAT
>JAHZNE010008310.1:0-10363 GCA_027744055.1 Callyntrura sp. NNG-2020
GGAATCCGTCAACTCCCTGAAGAGTTATCGTGATTACAGACAGACAGACAGACAGACGGACGGACGGACAGACTGACAGACAGACACACAGACAGACAAACATACTGATCGCATAAACTACTTTAGCATTAAAATGCTCTTCGTAGTTAATAATGGGTCTTCTTTATATGCTTTCATTTCTGATATTTCAATTATTTTGAAAATGTTAAAGTGGGTGTGTAATATTGAATTTCCGCAAAAAGAGAGTTACTCCTAGGAATTTTTATACACTGTTGTCATCCCACGTTGGCACGCTTGACTAGAAATATTATTAAAGCCTTTTTAAAGAGGTTTCCTATGACGTTTGTGCAAAAAACGTCACAGTGTTTTGTCTGAAGATCTCAGCACGTCAATGCATAGTGGTATGTGCGTATTTTGTAAAGTGTAGAAGGCGTAAAGTGGACATTTGGTTGGAATTTCATACGATTTTGATTGTGCACTATAATACATTCCTCGGAGCTTGATTACGAACTGAATGAAAGAGCACATATAGCTTCCAAAACACGTGGATGACTGAACTCTCGTGTCCATGAATGTTCGAGTTATATTTTTAGATTCGATAGAAAATTTGCTACTAAAAATGTCTAAACAATTATATGCTTATTTGGTTTCTTGCTGTCATTGAATTGTGTGAAAAAGCTTCATATACGTTTTATTCCGTTTCCTGTGAAGATGAAATCATGCCTCTCGTTGTGCAAACAAAAGGATATCTACCAATAATGGAAAGAAATATATTATATTGTGAGCCATATACTCCAAACTTCACTTGTGCGTTTTACGTGGTTGCAGGACATATACTTGATGATTATTCGCTGAACGCGTCTGCTTAACATTCATGTGCACGATTCTTGTATTCAATATATGTGGGACTAAATAGTAAATATTCAAATTACGTACTGGTGCCATAGCTTAGGAATAATCACGATCACGGTCTGCTGAAATACGGCAATAAATAGTTGCAGAGGGGAACAAATAAGATAATTTCGACGCTTATCATCTTAACTGGTTCTCTAAAAAATTCAATTTGCATTTTCCTCCGAAACTGTCATTTCATTTATTCCGTAGTAGCTGACTGACACGCTGTTAATTTAGCATATATGAAGGAACACTTTTTTCTACTGTTACGTCATTTACTTTTCTACTAGTGTGCTGCACACCACTCACTCTCATGTCAGGTTTCTCAAGGACCTTCGTCTACCTCCCATTAATACCCTAACCTAAGCCGTCACTGTAGTTCTAAAAAGTTCGATTTCACACAAGCTGTAAGAAATGATATCCTTCTTGTATTTCGCTTCCTCTATCATCATCATATACTGTATGCAAAAATATATTTATTAGGAGACACTATAAATCTATTTAATATATTGTATATCATGACCAACTTAATTTTTTCAAAATTAAATTTTCTACCATTCTATTCTCAATGACGTTCTTTTAATATACGTGATAGCCACTGGAACCACAGTGAAGTAACAGAAAAGTAAAAACTTAATTAATGCTTCTCTATCTCTGCTGGTTCTAATTTCCCATTATTCAGGCTCACTGAAGGAGTGAGTGTAGTTTCATTTGGAAATCCCTGCATGTAGTTAATCCTATATGATGTATCATGAAACTCGGAGCAGATAAAAGTAGCGAAGATATACAGAAACAACGTATCTGCAGGCTTTCTTTTTATACATTTCTGAATACTGAAACGGAGAAATACTACTAACTGCCAATTAAACTTTAACCCCCGATTTACGAGAGGATGAGGGAGACGAGCCCCAAGCCCCAAAAATACGACATCAAACAAAAATTCCTTTTCACTCTGGATCTACATTCGTTTAAGTGTAAACTTCTAATCCGCTATTGTATTCAAATGAGCTGACCGATAAACGTCAAATTCAGCATTAATGTACAAAAATTAACTTCATAATAACTCCGGAAACTAAATGTCAACATTTCTACTGAAGACACTCATTCATGTTCACCTTTCTGACGTCAAATCGCTACATGCATACTCGTATGGTTGACATGGCGCAATGTACGTTTCTACCAATTTTTTCATAGTTTCGTTTGATACGATGAAGTGACTACTGATTTCCAAAACACAAAATTTCAATATTTTTTAAATCTATTGTTAAGAATGGGTGGGTCGGGCAAACGGACAACGTAAAAGTAGTGAGTTCCTCACACTACATAATAATGTGCTCCAGAAAGCCAAAGTTATATCTGCGTCCTATAATTGTTTTTGTGATACCTTATACTCGTTATCAATTTGGTGCTCATCCGCATCCTTTCCTTAGCGAACAGTTTCGTCTGTGAACTGAAGTGTTTGCTTGTTTATAAAAATACAAAGAGCATTTCTTACTAAGCAAAATCCTGTTTGTCATTTAACCGCCGCTGTGTAAGATAAAATAAGTAATGCTCTTACATTTTCGGTGCGAGTGTAATACATCTTCAAAAAATACATTGTATGTAAAGAATTTATTACAAGGAGAAAGTACAAAAGCACCACTGAGTTGTGCGAGTAAACACGGTGTCTAAAGTCGCACTTGACACTCTAGGTGGTTTGCCCGTAGCGTGTTTGCGCGCCTTGGGTGAAGGTTGAGCCAGATAGAGAATTTGGAGAAACTGGTAAATGTGTCCTGGTACGCTTCAGGGAGATATGATATAAAAAAAATTCCACAAAAAAACGAATACGCAATTCACTCACACCGAAACGGTGCTGTGCGAGCGAGCGACGCGTATTCAACATGGACAGAATAATACGTACAAAAGAGCACCTAAGTACAATGCTTGATGTTGGCCAAGTGCCAGTCTTCTGGAGAATGTGGAGCTGAAGAAAGCAAACTAAAGCACATTGAAGCAAGGCTTTCTCATTTTTCACACAAACAATCCAGTCATTCCAACATTTCCCCAAACTCTATAAAATACTACTTTACTACTAATTCAACGACAGGATGCTTTAAACTTGTCATTAACTTGTACCGATTAAACATTGTAGGCTTTTTTTGCGTGCGCCAACGTAAGGTAAAAAAAAGAATGAAAATACGACCATGGGGCAATGCGAACATTTTATTTCTTTCATTTCTACTGTCTCAGGTTTTCTTTCATCCTGAACTTGCGTAAATATCAAATTAGCAGCAATGTGTCCCGTGCCAATGTAGACATTTATTGCTACATTTAAGTGAAAGCAATTTAATAGTTTTGTCCATATGAATAAAGAAGGAAGGAGATACAAATGTTGAGGTACCCATCTGGGATCAAACATTAAGTGTGCGTCAAAAACGAAACGGTGGTGCAAATTGGAAAGACTAT
Organism: Callyntrura sp. NNG-2020; assembly: GCA_027744055.1. Taxonomy (NCBI): domain Eukaryota; kingdom Metazoa; phylum Arthropoda; class Collembola; order Entomobryomorpha; family Paronellidae; genus Callyntrura; species Callyntrura sp. NNG-2020. The sequence goes on from JAHZNE010008310.1 coordinate 3,340, forward strand.
TATTAAGGTGAACACTTTCAAGATACTTATTATAAAACCCGTATTAAAAGTACATATATTTTGGTTATCTCGTATTACACTAGCGTGACATCATTAAAAAGGAAATTAGTTTTATATCCGAGTGAAACAAGTGTAAGTGAACGAGTAGAAAGTAGTCACCACTGACTTTACATTCCGTTACTTTACAAGGAAAAGCATACGGTTAGGAGACTATCAACCGTTTAAAAACCCACTCTTACTACAGCAACATTGTCACCTCCTGGGTAACATAATTTCCAATAAGTTATTATGACCTTGGTAGCGATCGGGCTTTTCCCCCAAACCAACTATATTTCTTACTGGTTAAACCGTGTTTGAAAAATAAAGTTGGTAATATACAGTTGTGTATGAGTTTAATTTTTGAGTGAATAAACATTGTCTGGAAGGTATTGCCCAGCTGCGGTTTCATGTCAGTACAATTTCATCAAGGGAATTTCGTCATAAAAACTTTATTAGATTCACATAGCACAAAGTAAATGGGCTTCCGTCTACTCGTTCCGTTCAGCTCTACAGACACAGCCTAAGTTGTAGAAGCGCAATACTGCATAGAATTTTAGTGTGATACATTCTTGTTACGTAGAGAATGTTGTACTGTTCCGAATTATGTACAGACTGCCACTTTAAAAGACAAAGATCATCTATAATAATCAAATAATATGAACCACTAGTGCAATTATAGCAAGTGAAAGAGGCTCGAACCATTAATTATGATTATAGCTGCATAAAAAAGTTGGGACGTGTGAAAATTTGTTCGTTTTTTCCTTGGGACTTAAATGATTTTTGTGAAACTTTTTATGGACTCAGTTCATTATGGGAAACGTAAGGTGGGACGAATACAACAATAACGATCAGACCGGTGACCTTTACTCCATCATGGCACAGGAAAGCGATGGGGTGACTGGAACGCTTAAAAATTTGATGATTAGTGGCTCCCAAGAAGTAGATGATCCACTTATCAGTAATAACGAAAGTCAAGGTGGAGTACATCCTTGGAAAAGTAACGATGACTGCTCTGGGTGCGATTATTTCCATGGAAGTGAGCTTCAAAATAACACGATTAGTAACGAAACGACAACCGATGTATTTTTGTCTGACGAGGAACCGGATGCTGACCACACAGGCTTGTATGTTATGCCATGGTCTATCATTATTCTTTGGTGTTTCCTTTACGGAGGAATTTCGGTGGCAGCTCTTATTGGAAATACGATGGTGATGTGGGTTGTTGCGGTGAGTGAACCCCAAACTCTTTAACCTACATGCAAACACTGCTAAATTAATTCTGCTCGCTTATCCTAGCTTAAATACTTGTTAATAAAAATATTTACGTAGTACTGGTCTTAAGCCAAACCTAGAGTTAGATCTATTGCCTATTTTTATTGCATCATTACTTCTATACTTCTCTACTTTGCATACAGTTCCTTACTTTGGTATATAAGCATGTCTTGTTAGTTTCGTTACGAAACTTTCGTATCTTCAATTGTCAAATCAAATACAGCATCACATACACAATATAATCACATACAGCAGGCAATCCTAATTTACCCCAAATGCCAAGTGCAAGCAGGAAGAAAGAAAGAATAGTATAGCACAGCTAAAATCAATTACCAAATGCGGTCAAACCTTTCCAGAGTCAGTATCTTGTAAGTTATCTTGTAACGTAATCAAAACCCCAGTTTGTGGAAGTAAAATATAGGTACAGATTTGCATACGAAGGCTATTAAATATCCAGACAAACTATTCTGTGAAGCCACGTGCAACGAAACCATGTAAAAATACAATTGTTAATAAATCATAGCAGTTCGCCCCTTGATTTCTTTGTCGAGTTTGAAGTTTTCATAGTTATGCTTAGAATTAAAAACTTATTGATTAGGTAGGGAGACTATATGTACTAACGAGAAGCTATTGTGTTCCTCGTGTAAAATACTTTTTCTCTTTCTGACTATGACGGTCATTAACTTGCTTGTTGCAGCAACAATGGTAAATTTACTTTTTGGTAATGATAATCAGTCAACCTATTAATTTTTTTGTTAGGTCCAACATTTTTAAAATTTATCAATTGATGATGACATGAGTTTGTAAGTTTCTCTAATTCAATCTCATCGCAGGAGAAAGCGTTGTTGAACCCGTCAAAATATATGAAGTGTGACATCGAAAAAGGGCTACGCTGAAATAAATAAATTTGTTAATAACTTGGCGATTGTTAATTCAAGTAACTGCTATGAAATGGTAATTTCGTTAATAAATTTTCCTGTTAAAATATTCTATTTTTTCTCGTAACTCTACATTTTTTGACAATTCTTGGCACGATACGAGTAAGAAAGTTTTGGAGTCAAGTGCTTTCTCCAGAATTGAAACATAAAGGTGCACGACAAGAAACAAGTTACGAGAATGCAGAAATTGAAATAAGCGATTTTTCAAATGATGACCCGTTTTAGCACAAATTCATGAAAATGAACATTTTATATAACTTTGGCTTTAGATAAGTGGTAAGTCATCTTTTCAAAAACAGCATATCTTTTGACTAACATATGTTGAGTGTAGAGATACTATTATGCTCAGCTTTCAATCAAAAATACCAATTAAACCGAATTATCAGGAAAACAAAAAACAACGCAGATATAAATAGATAATATTGACACAATTCTACTTACTATTTATTTATTAAAAAGACATCTCAAACTTTTGCGGTACAAAAAGCCACAATACTGACTCAAAAGTAGATCTATGTATTACAGAAATAATGTTTTTTCAACAACACAGCAAACAGGTACAAATGCACTCGAGTAGAGTTATGGCAATTGGCAGAGCAGAAACCAAAAAAAAAATCGTATTACATGGCGTCTTATGTGCATTTATTACAGCACATCTAATGTATTTCAAAAACGTCTCCATAGTATATTTCTACTAATAATTTAGTAAAATACACAATAAGTTTCATTCACATAAATTATATTCTAAAATTATGACTAATTACACAATATAAAGTTCCAACAATATGGTCATAAAGTAAATTATAAAAATGTACATGCGCAACTATTAATCGTTTGCTTGAACAGTGTCAACCTATGCCGTATGAACAATTAACAAAAGTAGATCATGCATTGTAACTCAATTTTAGTAGAATATTAACAAAATAACAAGGTCATTGTGTCGCTCAATTACCTAGTTTGGAATTTCCTCGATAAAAAATGGGTAAAAACTGTTGTATACTGTTTTCAAAGTAGGCAAATAGACCTGTCTTATTCAAGTTAGTTAGAAAGGTGTGCAAAGCATTCTTCTTTCTCCATAAACTTTCTATTCAAGCCAGCCACAAATAAAATTCAGGAACACAGCCATACCTTTGTTGGTAGTAGTTGGTAAACAAAATCCTTCTCACTCCAACTCCAACTCTCTTCAACTCTTTGAGTTCTCATAAGAATTACTTCTTATATGTATTGTATTGTAGCCAAAGATACGATTTCAATGCATATTTTATTAACTTAAACTTTACATAAATGACAAATCTCTTTGATTCAAGGACGTCTTTGTATTTCTTCTTTGATCATGAGCAATTATTAGTACCAACTTGTATACTTTCATTTTGAAAGTGTGAAAACCCAGGGAGCTGTTATTAGAGCCTCTAAAGAACCACTAAATCCCTGTTAGATGAATCACATAGCAGCAAAATGGGTCTTATTAAAAATAAAAGTAATCAACTCAGCTTGGCAATAAATTAATTAAACAAATCGATATAAGAAAGTAGTAGATATGAAAATGTCGATTGTTTTTCAAAGGGTGTATGTGGCCAATATTATCAAAATGTTTAAGTACTCTGTATCCATCGATACCTAAATTGTAAGGAAATGTTATTTCAAATCGCTTGCGTGGCAATTTGTTGTGTTGCTGTTTTAGCATAGCATGGCACCGTTTACTGCCTATTATATTTCTTAAGTCTGGTCAATATACGTAAACCTGAAGCAGAACAGTAATTATTAAACATAAAATGATGAATATTGCATCCTATTTTATGCCACATTAGATTATCGCGCCGTGGACACGCCTATATGTTGTGTGCTATTAACACTGTCACTCCATATTAAATGTTGGTCCGAGCCCACGCAACACAATAGAAGTAGGAAGAGTTGTAGCATTTCGTTGAAATATACGATATTTAACTTCAAAACTATTTGAAATTTTCGAAATTTAAAATATGCTACGCTATGTGAAAGTTTCATCGATTATATATAAGTGTTTATAAGGTACATGAAACTCACATACTATATGTACCTGTAAAATTGGCGATGGTCGTTTTACATTACTTTTAAATTACAGCGTGTTTCTTTTAGGCACAATAGTTCACTATCACATTTTTCAGTTTCCATTGAATATTTTAATTAAGGTTCGGATTTATATATACAAGTTTTTCCAGGCATTAACGTAAATGTGTAAATGACAACATTTGCATCAAAGTTTATAGTTATAATTGTTTTGCATGAATTTTATGTTATTTTGGAACTTCGAAAGTTTTTTTACGAATAAATCCATCTACAAAGTTTTTACATACAATTTCACTATAATTTCATTTATTCGTTGAAGTTAATTCGTTGAAGTTAAAAAAACATATTAAATACAAAAAAATGAAAAGTTTGTCATGAAACTTTGTATTTTTATTTTAGTCTTGCCCTTACAGTTCAAATTTGTTAAATGAATTTTGAAGGAGATGTAAAATACTAGATGAGGGTCGTATTCATAGCATTTATTTCTGCAAGGCATGTAAACTGACGTGTATGTATGTATACATTTACTAGTCCCTTGATCAAAAGAGATCTTGGAAGGAGATTAAATGAGAGTCGGCAGATGAGAAATGCATTTTGCAGTAAAGTCGCTGCACAGTTTCAAATAGTTACGAACAAATCCCTCATCAAAGGGTGTTTTTTCATTAAATCAGTTACGCTGCAAGTAGCACTATGCTATCAACAAAGAATGGCATTGAAACAACAGTCAATGTCAGATATAATTTAAAATTGGAATTGTAAGGAGCGTACATTTAAGTATATATAGATACCTGTTACATTTTACAAGGGTAGCCGTTAAGGAAGGTGACCCTTTTATTTGCGATTTTTTCTTTGTGATCTGTGATTTTCGATATACTTGCATATACTATTTGAACGCAGGTGTAATGATGGTTTCAACACAGCCGGAAGCTGAGATTTCCACACGAGAAATTGGAGAAGGAGGCATACAAACGTATTCCTGTCAGATTTAAAATTGCTACGACTTTTCATTTCAGCCACTCTACCTGAAATCTTTTGATAAAGTAGAACTTCAGAAAATATAAAAAGATTCTCCACGCGTTTTATGTATCATGACAACCCTTCCTTTTCTTCCGTATACGATCAGAACATCAGTTGAAAACATTGCCAATTTAATGAAGTGGAAGTTGGAAAAAGCACCACAACAAATCGTCCCCGTAGGTTGTTTGCAACTTCGTAAGTTCCCTTCGTAAAATTGTTTTTATTTTTTACTTTTCCCTGATCAATCCTAGAACCCAGAGTTGTTCAAGTCCTCCAAACAGCAACTTATATACTACACAAGTTTAAAGTACAAAGTTGGGAAAGTGTGTCCTTTACGGTAAGTTGCACTCTCTGTTTACACATACATGTTACGTTACCTGCTTTTATTTTAGATAACTGCATGTCTGTCTGCCTGTCATTTATATGAAGACGAAGGTTTCGTTGCCTTCTTCATTTCTACGAAAAAAGAGCGTATGCATAAGATAAACATTTAAATCATGTGTTATGTGCCAAAATTGCACTATGAACTGTTGTTTATCGTGTTTTTAAAAGGCCCACATTGTCCCTACAATACCCAGGGGTATTTTTACCACCAGACCACCACACATTATAACAATAAAATATACTTGGTTGATATGTTTTCACCCAACTTGGCGCGGTTTATACATACGGAATGAATCTGTCCGTGAATATATGTACATCGTCTACATTGCTTTTGGAAATTATGTAACAGGTATTCTGTGGTTAACTTCACAAGCTGGAATACAAAAGCTTCAAAGAAAGGGAATGGAGAGAAACCCGTAATTAGTGTACTGATAATTAATGAAAATTATAATGCTAACTTATCAGGATTTACCGCGAGAAAAATAACGCGAGCTAATTAACAGTGCATTGTAAACTTGTGGTTTAATGAACAACAACTCATTATTACATTGTTTTGCACCGGAATAATTACGTGTACCGTGTACCTACCCTTCCAAGCTCACCGTTTGTGTTTTTGTTCAGGTAATGCACATAATGTCAATACGACATTGGGTACTGGGTACTACACTGTCTGACTGTCTCCGACGCTAAACTTTAAAGTTGATTTTGTGGAAAAGTTCTATTTCTATGGAAATGAGCACTTACAACAACAGGGAGGAGGGAGGATAATAGGAATGAATTTTTTGATAATAATGAAAATGTTTGCTCTGCACCGAATTCCTGCTTTAATAGGCGTCTGCGTGATACACATTACCCCAATTGAGTATGATGTTTTCTTGGAGCTCAGTTGCAGATACCGTCTCAAATTTCAAAAACTTGTATCGAATGTCTACTGCAGACCTCTTCAATGGAACTACTATTTTCTCGGTCAAATAAGCAACGTTGAAAGTAACCAGTTTCAATACGATAGTATTTGTAAACATTGCTTACCAGTAAGATCATGCGGGTTTATATTGCTCTGCTTTAAATATAGATTTCCATTTAAAATTTCTGCACACATAGACATGTTAGTCAGCGCTGCTTTATTACCATGCTGGTATATTATTATAATATTGTTCCCATAGTATATTGTTTGGAAGCCGCAATTCTAATACAACTTACTCACCAAAATAGCAAAAATAACAAATATGCGGTAGTAATTTATATTTTCTTTTAGCATGAAACAGGTATATTCGTATAGAGTTCATTCAATAACGTTCTCAATTGTTGAAGGCTATCGCAGATCGCAG
>JAHZNE010008311.1:0-12753 GCA_027744055.1 Callyntrura sp. NNG-2020
CATGATGATGATGATGACCATGATGTGAATGAACAATCACCGGTGGAGGATTTGGCTTTAATTGTTGACCGCTGCTCGTAGTTGTATACGGCATATTATTATGAGAATCGTACGAGTTGCGATTTGACATAATCAACTTTGCTAGTAAAATATTTACAATTGGAACTATTCGAAGAGGTCGTAACATAAAGAAACCTTGGCTTACAACAGAGAGAGTTGATCAAAGTACAACACTCACGGTTCTACCTACAGTGATATGCAACGATACATAACTTCTAGTATATACAAATCTTTCGTCGTGGCTTGTAAGTGAGCAAATTTTTTCACTTTTTTGCTGAAGCAGAAACGAACTAAGAGATGCTGAAAGTGGAAACCGGAATGTAATTAAATGACCCAGTTCAAGTTTACATTTCCGCTACTGTATAGCACTATGTAGTTTTTGTAGTATTTCATGTAATTTCCTCTCTGATACCTACCGATGTATCTACATCGCTTCATATCCATTCTTGCTTATAATACAGTAATTACATCAATACGGCAACGTTGAAACATTTTTGAATCCTCTCAAGATTTAAGAAGACGGGATGTAATAGTTGACAGTTTGTTTAGATTTTGGATGAACAAAGGAAAGAAGTGACAAGTATGTACTTTCTCCCATTGCTGTGCTGACTGATATATATGCCTACTCATGTTTACACTTATTTCGGCGTTTTGTACGTTAGGTCAGAGGAACGTTAGACGCAGTACTACTTAAATATGCTAACATGCTAATAATCCATATTATCTGTGTGTTTTCATACTTTTCTTATCAGAGATTAGAGATGCCTTGCATATAAGAGATTTCCCCGGTACTCATTATTACCTACACTCAAGCATGTGAAGTGTAATTTTTAGACATTAAGAATTAGCAATTTTTATGTGTTTTTTAGTTTACATCCACACACGATTAAACTCAGCCCATGCATGTATCCAATCCTAGTCCCAGAGTCATCGCTCGTTTCTGGTTTGGATCACATTCAATTTATAATCCAACAACGACTTTACGCATCTAGGAGCAGTGGAACATACAAAGGAAACATCAACATTGCACTTTTATTTCCCATTTCAGTTTGAAAATATCTTCTGTCTCCTTCGATACGCTTCATGTGCCTGCACACACATTTAATTCTAAAGTCAACACTAACAGCTCTAGCTGCATCTATCTGACAAAAGGGAAGGAAAATTAAGATGCTGAAAGGTGCTTTTACTTGTCTCGTTGGAAAACAGAGGAGACACAGATTCTTTGCTATGCATGACTTGACTGTCTGACCTGCATTTCCGTTGAATGAGTTTCCGTAATTTGTATTTTACGAGTAATCTGTTTAAAAACGCATTCCCCTTCTTCTTTCAATTTTTGAACTAACTTTCATATGTACTTGCAATTATTGTGTGGCGTATGCGAATATATACTGATATGTACACATATCAACTTGTTAGTAAAATTGTTCACACGGAAAAGATATTTGTTGATGTTTCTTCTGTATAACTGAACCGTATTGTATATTCATTATAGTTGATTCGCTAATGTTCATTAATCACGCCTAGTCTTTCAACAGTTCCACCCAACGCGTTTGCAAGAAATGTCTCGGTTCTTTTACCGTTAATCCCATGCAATCCGTTAATGCCAAAATTAATGGTAAGTATAAATGAATGCTCAAGATTGTTGATTTTTCGTGAAAGGTTAATGCTGTACTGGTGCTTGGATGTTGACGTTACAGAAGTAACTTTTTTTGAACAAGTAAAAATGTAAATTCATGTATTATGCCTAGGATTAAGTAAGTAAATACAGATGAACTTTTTATTTTAAAAACGTTTATTTATCTAATGTTTTAATGATTGTGATGAATACGATGCGGATTTTTGTCAAAATATGTCTGTATTTCTAATTGCGACAGTGGTTCTTAATATCTAAAATTTAATTTACAAGTACCAACTACCAATATACAACAAAATACACATGCAAACATTTATTTATTTTACAAGATGAAAAACTCTACAGATTTGAATATTTGAAGATGTTTTAAGTAATAATAAAAGTCCAATGTCCTTAAAATGTCAAAATGTTTTATACGCATTATTGAACGTATTTTTTAAACTGTATAAAAGCATGTTTAAGTGTGTGTCATGTGTGTATTTCCATACAATTAAATATTCCAAGCAGTTTCAATCTTATAATGAGCAGTAAATAAACACGTAAGAGCGTAGATAACCGCACCGCAGTGGTGATGTTATTGAAAATTAGTAAGAACCATCGTCTGACGGAACAGTTTTTTTTACAGACATGCATGGAATGGTGAATGTGTGTTTATTTGCACTGCTCTTAATTACTGATGTCGATCAAACTGCCACAAGTAATTGCGTCAAACAACAAGCTATTCCTACAGTCCTATTAGCACAATGGCACCGCACCTGGTTAAGTACTGTAATTACAGGATGGTACATATTATTATAAATACAAATCACGATATATCTCTGTTATTAAAACAACTTTCTTCAAAAGCTGCAGTTGAAACGTTTGGGTCGATTTCAATTTTAGAACCAAAAAATCATTTACAGTTGCATCCAACTTTTCTGTATAATTCTACACATTTAAAATGTAGCAAATACCATATCTGAACATGTTCAAGAAATACACCTAAGCAAGGACCGGGGAAACGGCTTCCTTAATTATTTGGTTTACGAAGACAAAGACTCGTTTATGTACACATAAAGTCCGGGGATCGCTGTACTTGTTGAAGTTGATGGCACTGTTCCTGGGGCAGCCATTAAGGGAGCATTCAGGATTTGTACTTTCGAAAGTGGAGAAGAAGTTGAACTGGAAGCACTCGGTGCTAGAACGGGATGTGGTTGGGATAGTTGTAAAAGTACCCCAAGGGTGGCCAACAAAATAAGAACGGATAAGAACCTATCAAAATAATTGAAATGTCAGTTGTCATGTCAGTCGTACACCAATTTCACAATGCTTTTGACTCTTTACTTACGTGACCGTTAAAAACAGCATCCATTGAAGTCGCTGGTTTCTTGTGCTTTCAAATGCTAATATTTCATCTATTATTCCAATACCAGTTTCACCATCATCCCTTCCATGACCCTGCCCTTTTCCATAGTGCCCAATTGGTTCCCGCAGCAAAGGCTGTCTCTCGTCTTTTAAATTCGACCTCTCTGAAAACGCCATTTTTTATTATGAGTTCATGCAACTTAACACTTCTTGGTGTAACAAAAGTTAATATGAAAAAATGATGTATTTTGTAGCATTCACTAAGACGGACAACCGTCGTGAAATTGATAAGATCTCTAGCACTTCAAACTCTGCAATTTTTAGTACAATATATCTTCAAATAAAAAATCGCTACCAATAATATATATTGCCTGATATTATTAAGGTTGGCAACTAATTTCTTGATAATGTATGCCACATGACAGGGCTTACATAGTGGAGAGACTACAGGTGTATTTCAAAACAAATCCTGTTTTGTAACCTGCCTGGATGCATTGCATTGTTAATTTCAACTCTACTACAATAAGATATATCATATATCCAGTAGAAAGAAGCTATGAACGAAATATAAAATGTTATGCAATGACAGGCAATTGCAAAGCATGCTTTCTTCCCGCATGTAGGCAGGTTCACGAAACGTGAACGTGATTGTTATATATTCTTGCAGAGCCACCATAGTGCATACCTGGGTAACCTGAATGATTATATGATCCCAGATACGATAGTTGACGGGTTTCTTTATAACTCAGAGACCGGCATGTTACGGTCTCATTGTTACCTTAGCGAATCCAGGTTTTCCTTATCGCATTAAGAAAACATACCAGGGGTGTGCTAAGCATTTAACTTGATCATAGCGGAGTTCTCTTAAAAATGTACGCATTCAGTGTGTCCAATTTATATGCTTGTTGGCAACACAATGAGCAGGCATACTTTCTTTACATTAAAACACTGTTGAAACTGAGAGTCTCACTACGCCGCACCCGTGAGATTGCATACATTTGCCCGTAAGGATTCTGTGTGTTACTATGTCAGCAAAATGTGCACTTGTGTACGGCTTCTATTCAGTTTCAGTTGCTTCGGTGTTCAGGTGTAAGTTCATAGTGACGCTGCTCACTGTTAACTTGTGAAAACATATTGATGGAGTCAGATATATAAAGTAAACCGGTTGGCAACGACAACGAATGACGAAGTCATTAAAACTGATGTAAATGATGTAAGTAAAAAACTAATGCGTTTCTACAGCTAAATTTCAGAAAAACGGATGAAAGATTTGTTAATATTATATGTTAAAATGTACATTTACAAGAGATATGTTGCGAAGGTTGGCAATGACAGAGTATTTGTATGAATGACATTTAAAATTTTATTATGCAACCCTTCATAGCTCCTTATCCGCTGTTCCATTTTTCGCAGTTTATTGATCTTTAATTACTATATACACCATTGGCCCTTACACCGACCAACTTTGAAATTTGTAAATGAAAGAACGTAGTGCAAAAAGGTCAGTTGATATCCTCATGTAATATTGATGCCTTTAACGTATCTTTAAAGTAGACACGTAGTTGCAATGAACTACGCTAGAAAATTTTAAAATTTATTATCTGGTAGAAAAATAGCAACGCATCCCTATGGTATCATCACATAACACATACTACATACATCGCAGTAATTGAACCTGCATAATAGTTATTTCGAAGTTGATTTGCATGGTCATAAATGTGTTATGTGTATATAAGTATATATATCTCAATCAAGTCTATTTATAAGATTCACATCATTATCACACTGTTCTATTTGGTCTATTAACTTACCAAAGAACCAATACAGGTGAGAAAAACTTTTGTTTGTTTTGCAGGGTATATCATGAGTTCCGTAGCATTGTACTACAATTTGTACTAGTATATTATTTTAAACCAATGAACTGCAGCTTAGATGCAATTCAACTTATTCATGCGCTGAATTACTCAAAATTATTCTACCTTACAGGTTCAGTATAGGTTTAGCATTGTCTGCAACTTAGCTTCTTCTGATTATGAAATATTATGTCGTAACTATTAAGAACCTTTCAAAACCCCTACAACATAAGTGATCAGAGAAAAACGCCCATGAGCTATTTGGCATCACCTATTACCACATATACAAACTGTATCTCTTAATGAAATGCATTGTATTATCTACCTATATATTAATGTCAAAAAGATGGCGATGTCTCCGTATGATGTATCTAGTTGATCCCACTCCCACCGGAATGAAATTTTGAAGGTTAAACAATAAAATATCCAGTCTCTACTCAATAGGGAATATCAGGCAAACGTAGGTAAATAAGGAGTAAGTGCTTAAGTGGATACCTACAGGAAATTGTGTACATTTTTGCTGTTTTTTGTCTTGGTAGCAAAAGTAGAAAGCATACGAATCAGAAAATCAAAATGGTTATAGCACCCCTAATGTTATTACGCGTGCTAAAATCTTTAGTAAATTGCATGTATAAAACCGTCTAAAATTGTTTATTTCAATTATATAATATTATTACTTATTACTTTGTACTTGGAAATATGATAGATGCATTACTTTTCAAAAACCTTATACAAATTAAATTTACAGGGACCCTAAAGTTCTTTAGTAAACAATCCATTTAAATAATAAATAACTATTAAAACTAATCCAAAATTGCCAATAGAGAACACAATTACTTGCTATGTTGTTAATCATAATTAAATCAAAGCAATATTAAATTTTACAGCGCTTCTAACGATGTAATTCAGAGAGTTTAAATTTAGCGGAGTTTTGCAGGCGGAAAGCAGATACATACAAGCCATATTTAAAACTAACTTGGCTTAAATATATGTATACAGCAATAAAGTTTCCTAAAATGTTTATTGGATGAATTGATACTCTTTGATTTGGACAAAAGATAATAATGAGCAGATGATGTAAAACACCAAATTGCTTGTAGTATATAGTAAGCCACTCCAAATCAAAACAATATTAAATTTTACAGCGCTTCTAACGATGTAATTCAGAGAGTTTAAATTTAGCGGAGTTTTGCAGGCGGAAAGCAGATACATATAAGCCATATTTAAAACTAACTAGCTTCATTATACGTATAGCAATATAGTTTCCTAAAATGTTTATTGGATGAATTGGTACTCTTTGATTTGGACAAAAGATAATAATGAGCAGATGATGTAAAACACCAAATTGCTTGTAGTAAGTAGTAAGCCACTCCACTCTACTGTGAGAATCGCATAAAATGCATGAAGAAAACTTAAAAAGTTTACTCACTCAATCTCAAGATCTTTCACATTCACATTAGTCACTTTCTAAAACATCACAGACTGATTGATCACAAAGTGTTGTTACTCGTTGAATGTTCATTTACCATTTGTGATATATGAGCTATCCAACCTACGCGGTACGGACGATGATGGAATTAAGTTTTAAAATTAATTATTTCTTAAGGTAAAGTGCAACTTGAGCCATTATGATCTGTGAACTTGAAATTTATCATTTTGCAAACAGAATGCTATCTGCCTTAGGAGCTGACCGTGCAAAGAAATCATTGCACAATATTTCAAGAAAAATATAAATGTACAAACAAACTTTATTTCTTGTAATTTATTGATGTGATGTACTGCACCACAAGGTTGACACTGTACTGCACGTAAATAGTTCATTCTGAGAGACCCGACGGAGGGGCAAATATAAAAACACTAAAATTATAATGTTGACACATTATTTAAAATATGGAATGTGTCTTTATTGTCATCTCATATAATGATAAAGATGTTGTATATACAAGACTACCAACTGCCTAACTACTGCTTACTGAATTAATTGCTCAAAAGCTATAAGTACAAGCCAAGTCGGGCAGAACTCCAATAAAAAATATCAAAAGAAAAGGTTATTTGCCAATATCATCCATTCGTTTTTGCACACGATGCAGGTGCATAACACACCCGGCCCAACAGCACGGGCCTACCAACCTACCTGCATGCTGTCTGTCCGTCCACTGTACACATAATGAAAAGTGACACTGTTGTTTGTTGCTACCCCACACCTTATCAACTATTATAAAAATAAATAAAGTGTACTCTTGTTTTCAATGTCATGACGAGAGAAATTTCATTGTTTCTTTTATTTACAATTTATTATGACTGCACCAAGTATCTTGTATGTAACAATGTAACAAGCTCTCTGTTGCTGATCAAGTAACTGGTTGTACTAACCCACTCAAAGCTAATTTTTGAGCTTGATGGAGCTTAACTTTGAACCTATGTTCTTTTACCTCACGTGTGAACATGACTGCAAATTTAATTGAATGATCACAATTGTTAATGTTATAGATGTTATATACGATTAAGCACGTGCCAATATAGCACATTGTGTTGAAGGGATATCGTATTTAAAAACAAAGCGGGAAAGGGAGGATGAACGGGGGGATCAAGAGTGTAGAGAAAATAGAAAAAATCTCAAGGGAGTCAATGTCGCGGTTGCGGTTCAGTGAAATAATTTTAAGCAGAAGATCTTCTAATTGTTGACTTGCTAAATTTGAAAAACGTAGGGTGTTGTTCTTTCTAATCTACCAATTTGGCCTCTCGATGATGACATTAGAGATAAATATGAAAGCATTTTTATTGCTATGTGTATGGTAGTAATATTAATGCAAACTTTAAATTTTATATTTGAGTAAACATAATAAAAAAAATTGCTAATTTCCTTATAAGTTATGCCCAGATTTTTATATGTGTGTGCATTTGTGTGCAGCGTGCCGCAATGCAAACCAGCGCATCTTACAAACTTCTACATATTTAGTAGCTGCATAGTGCATGCACTTATAATAGAAAAAAACTTTCTTGTTTTGAGTCTGCAGGCTCATCGTCGTGTACAATTAATCAATTTGTTTTGAAGCGTGCATATTTTTAAAATGAGTGCTTGCGCCTTGCATTGCAGCCACGCGAAAGACAGCAATTAACCATTTTTGCACCTTCGAAGACCACTCACTGCATTTGATCAAAACTAATAAAAAAATTGCATTATCTATGGAATGTACATAATATACAGTGTCGGCATCCTTGAGTCGAAATGACGTTTTCAAAATGACCACATCAGTTCTTTGCTTTTACTAATTTTCTAGCAAATTTGGTTTATACTACTTGTTAAGTAGTTTTGCCTAGGCGAATATTTAGTGGTAATAAGATGAAGTTTACGATGCAGAATTTTGGGTACCTGTATAGGTATACAAAACGTGCCCAGGAGCAGTAGGTAGAAAACAAAAGGAAATTAAAGAAGATCAAATTCGTGCTGCCGTCTTTTTCTTATTCCTCTGGTTACAATTTTGATGTGTTGCAGTACAGTCGTCTCACAATGGCTTCCGGAGACGTCAAATATAAAATGAAAGGAAAGCTCAAATTGTTAGCCATCTTTACACAAAGGGGCTAATACTGATTTAAACTGTGCAAAATACGGAAAACGGAGATTATAACGTTATTGCACGTCAATTTCAGCAGCAAGTACTAATTCTGCTCGGTTCACCCAACACATCGACATTAACAATTTGATTTTCTCTTGAGACGTCGAGAGAGATCTCGACGGTGTACTGTACAAACATGGGTACTTTAAAACTCAAAATTGCAAGCACGCTGATAGATGACAAGGGGATGACTACCCCCAACTAAGTTAACACAAAAGCAGAAAGTAGTGATATATACACAGGAGCATATACTGCAAAACTACCATTTTTTAAAATCCACGATTGACGATTTTGACTCGCTATAGGAAAGACACAAGACAAAATTAGGTAACGTCCAAATGCTCACGGTAGGATAGAATAGGTAGATCAGTTATTTACACAGAGTACACTCTAATTTATAAATAATTTTGATACCTCTGCTCCTTGAACGATAAAACTTAAACAAGTCGCCAAATTGCAGTTGAATGCAGTCATGCATAATTCACGCTATTTTCTGCTCACCTGAAAAAGGGTGTTAACGCCTACTGGTAGCGAATTGCGAGTCTGTGTGCGTGTTGACGCATGGTGAATTGCAGTGTTTTCATTGCATATTACAGTTACAATGCAATAATTTTTAGCTAGGTACTGATCAAGTTGGCCATTAAAAGTAGAAGTGAATGCTGCCCTTATATACATTTTAGAGTCAACCAACAGTGGAAGAAGAGTTACTATAAAGCCTCGGAGATTGGATTCATCATCATGCATCTCAAATCTCGACTAACAGCCGCGCAACAGTAGTGATTCTTTTGTAGTCTATGCAGACTTGACTAGACTAGAGACTAGATTCTCTGTTGGACAGACTTACATAAATGCCTTACAGTTAACTACCTGTCACTGATGATTACGTTATTGGGTTGGGATTTAATATTTTGACTTTGACTATATAGTTATCCATGAGTACCTACGGTGTACCGCTGTGATCACACAATATAGTTTGTATCAACTTGCATCTTACATTGCGCTGCTGTACTATCAAATTTCTTCGATTCACTGCATCAACGACTAAAAACTGAACATGGTTATTTATTTGGTGTGTGTACATGAATGCGTCTGGCTTGGGACTTTTCATGAGAGGGTTTGGTTGAGCTCAAAAGGCGAGCAACGAGAAGTATATTTAGACGCTTGCTACATTTACATTACAGAAACCGTTCATTATATGCAATATGAGTGCAATCGTTACATATATTGGTTATCAGATGACGATGATGATAATGGGTAATTTTCATTCAACAAAAGAGAAGGTAAGGGATCCCAAAATGTGAACTTCATATTCCTTAAAAGTATCGATTTGCATTTATTCACGAACAGAAAATAGAATGTGGCAATGTGAGAAGTAGTAGTTCATAAATGTGCTCTGCACTCTTAACACCAGTTGCACTTTGGTTGTGATAATCAACAAAATTAATAGTGGAAATTGACTTTGGGGTGAAGTGAAAGGTGATCTAGTAGTATCATTTTATCATTGACAAATATGACATTTTAAATGTCTAAAATGTCAACATATTTCGACTGTTTCCCATGATGCGGAGATTCTCCAGTGATCAGTGGGCATTTGGGAAAAAATAATAAATTTTATTAATCGACCTTAATTAATTAAAACACAACCAACTGGTGGCGCCGTTCCGTTTTTCTCCAACTGTGCCAAAAAGAAAACATCAAGTAAGTCATATATAAAGATGCGAAATTTTGTTTTCGATTGTATCACTTGTCGTATAATTAGAAAATCAACCGCAAATTACTATAATACCTTTCCCTAATCGCCAGTTTGGTGGCTATTGGGGACACCGCAAATCTGAAAGTTGGACTGGTTATAGTACTTATGTAAAATCGAAAACGTACTCATATGGTTATATAAAGTAGTGAATCAGTTATTGTCCACCTATGTACGTGGGTTAGATAATTTGAAATAATAGTATAATTGACATTCTTTACACAATCGAAAGCCATCATAGCAGTAACAGTCCATCCGTTTTCATTTGACGTAAAGTACTTATTTTTACATGATGAATACCGAATAGCAGTATATACTTTTTGTGATGTATTTGCATGTTTACCGGTGTGGCGATGTAGTAATAGTTGTGTTTTGATACTTCAATAGATTTTATTTATTGTTGCGTTAACTAATATTATTGAAACAATTAAAATTGAGCATTCACAGAAAAAGTAATGCTTGTTTTTTTCTAGCAAATATTTTAAAACGTCCATGACATATTCATGAAATTATCCTAGAAAATATTTTGTATATTTGAAGAAACAAATTGATAACTTTTATCATTTTTCAGGGGACGATTTATGAGGTTCGTGAAAAATATCGTAAAACCTCTTTTTAAAAGAACCCGAAGGTAGGACCTCGGACTTTTAAAATATTTTTTAAATATTACGGTTCACATTCAACGTTCATAATCCATTGACTATTATTTTTTACTCATTGATTTGCCACCGGGCCTTTTTGTCGTCCTGGCAATTCAATAAGGAAGTTGAACTTTTTTACCCCACGACGAAGCCGACGATTGACTGTAATTTGTAGTAGCTGTTAATCATAGGTATCATGTAATTTTTTGAACAGCATGCTAAATTGTAGATTTTCAATGTCAAAGAACTGATTCCTTTATCATGCACCTTTATTGTACATTACATTGTACATATTATTGTATTCTCTTTTGAGAATAAACTCATTCATACATATCAGTATTGCATTCGCAAAGGATTCAATTAATTACGTAAATTAAAACAACTCAACACTGCAGTATAATGTTTCAATCAGCATCTTTACAACTACAAGAAAAGAATCACACTAGGGCTTGCCTTGACTTCTAAGAACTCCTTAGTAGTGTACACACGTACCCAGGCAAAATTAAGTAATATACACTTTGAATGAGTCACAGGAAATCGCAGAATAAATTCTAGGGTACCTTGTTAAGTTGTAGAACAATTCCACCCTTAAAATCGTTACATTCATAAAAAAAACTAGATGTATTTCAAACTCCAGAAACGCATACTATACTCGTATATAATGCTTTCTTGCTAATCATTTTATCTTTAATAATCGTATGGCTTCAATTCAACATGCAAAGTTTATCGCAGAAACAAATCTTTTCAGCCCATAACAATAAAAAGGATAACAATTAAAACCTGAACATGTAGACTACTGTACAACGAGCACCAATATTTTTATTTCCTTGATTGATTCTACTTCTGCACATAATTGTAGCCATCTGTTACTAATTACTTACTTATCAACTCACACACTTCCGTAATCGAAATTGAATGCGTATTACAATGTTTAGTAGAACATAAAAATTGTAATGTTTCATGATACACAAAATGAACGCATGTACTTCAGCTCAATAATTTTGTTCAACAATACGTACCTGCTCACGATAGTAGTAATTTTAACAGTCAAAAAGAAATGGGTGAATGAACACGGGCGAATAAAGTCGTGCAACGCAGGTCTGTGCAATGCAAAAAAAACAGTATTTATTTTTACTTTTCAGTTTTCAGTAATTTGCCTAGTCAGTGTACGTCATGCACACCTCCCACGCAATAGTAATAAAATGCTAAATGAAATACCTAAGCATAAAAAACAACTGCAAACTTGAGCAAAAAATTGCACAACATTATCGTTTATTATTGAAGCCAATGGTGTATGACATACCGTAGTGAGGTGCTTAGTATTTTATGGTAAAAAAGTATTTTTTTGCCTTTTATTCCATCTTCCATCCAAAAATTCTGTCATCTTTCATAAGATGTAAAGATATCACTTTACGAGGGTTGTTCTCTTGGTAACACAACAATGCGCAATAGAAAAGAAATTAGTACCTAGTCATGTGAAACCTGAACAACAAATTGTCTCTCACCTCGTTACAAGAAATACGGTGTGCAGAAACAAGGCAAACTTATACCATGTGCGTGCAAATTAAATGGTTCGAAACATTTTTATTGCTTTATTTCAGCACATTTTTGTGTATCACTGGTCCCACGTCAGGTTTATAACCTTGACCAAATGTGGAAACGTAATTTAAAGATTAGTTTCCATTTCTATTTTGGACCATTCGTGTCATCTTTGGAATTTCTTCCACTTGCAGCAATTTTATTGAACATTTACATGTTGTTGACGTGTTTTATAACTATATTGTATCTTGTACCGTTGATTTTTATTTCACCTACCAACTACCTGCATTACAGAATGCAGAGGAATGTTAGCTGC
>JAHZNE010008312.1:0-14016 GCA_027744055.1 Callyntrura sp. NNG-2020
GAGTGCCACACATGCATAACGTCGTAGACACATATTGGGGTTTGGTATCATAATTAGGTATTCGTTAGTCTAGGAGATGATGAGACTTACGGACATAATAATATAACGTCGTCACTTGCTTAACAATATTTATTACAATATGGATTACTTAATCTTTCTTCCGAGAGAACACTTAACTTAAAACCAACAACTGTTAACACAAATTCGTGTTTAATATTGTCTTATTTCTACATATTTATTTGTGAACAGGTGGCAGTAGTACACACAAGAAACCTCATTTCCCAATCATTTATGGTGTGTATGAAAGGTGTGACTTTTGACATGGGATTTTGCGAATATATACGCAGTAGTACTTTTACACAGAAATAATACATAACATAACCTCCAGATAAAACAACGTTGGCCACAAAAGTATTTTGAATAAATAAAACTTACAAAGTCGATTATTACCAGATGACGCTAACAGACAACAGCATCAACAAAAATGTACTTTGATAATTGGATTACTGTTGGCACAATATTTGATTCTCACAAACACGGCCATGAAATCTTTGTATAAGCAGCCCATTGGGTGCACTTTTATTAGGTTAGTCATATGAAGTCGTTGCTTATCGTTAACATGTAATAAACAAAGACTAACGTCTATTATAGAAAGCAATAGTATAGTAGAGTAAGACAGTAATTTGTGGGAAAAGATGAGAATACAAATGATGATGAATAGCAAAAAAGTAAAAATTGAACTTAAAGACGGGTAAGTATGCATTTCACTGCTTTCTTTTCTCCCTCACCAAAATTCCCTTTTTTCACACGTCAGACTCCCTAGTAATAAACAAAGACTAACGTCTATTATAGAAAGCAATAGTATAGTAGAGTAAGACAGTAATTTGTGGGAAAAGGTGAGAATACAAATGATGATGAATAGCAAAAAAGTAAAAATTGAACTTAAAAACGGGTAAGTATGCATTTCACTGCTTTCTTTTCTCCCTCACCAAAATTCCCTTTTTTCACACGTCAGACTCCCTGCTACTTTTTGAGGCGTAGGCATACACAACCCATACAAAATAAATTAGAAGAATGAAGTCAGTGCCTGAGACGCCAAGAAAGACATAAATTGGTGTGTTCATTTGAAGCTCGTTGGTAATGATGCAAAGAAATCCGCCTCCGATGGCACACATTACTACTAAATGAATCCATACCCAGAATTTTGCCATTGTTCGTCCACCCTGTTAAACGCATACACATATAAAGCACATTATTACCTAAACTTATCAACAATTCACTAAATAGTATACATTGGGGCATTGTAAGACGGGTGCGTTTGCTGTAAATTTACAAGTCGGTACGTCTTGAAATAGCTGATAGTAAACAAATTTGGTACTTCACTCACAGGGAAAGGTAATATATGCATTAGCTGTTGCTTACAAACTTAACAACACAACGTAAGAAATTATGTGGGTTAGTAGTTAGTAGTAGTATGAAATGAAGGATGAATACGGAGTATACGGAAGTGACGTTATTTTTATGAGGACAATATAGAGTACATTGACACCAGAGACGCAATTTTTTGTATACCGACAGCAAGTACGGACATCCACGTGTTGATTTTAATTGTGCTAATTTGTTCGCTGGTAAGCTCGAGGCATTCTACATGAGTATGCATTCTGCTAACGCATAATACGCAACTCTACGCATCGCGTTTTCTCCGTCAAAATCCCGTTATTTTGACTCTTTCTATTTCGTCAGTTAATAACAGGCAGCACAGATTCGAATGTTTTAGGTAAGGTGAAATATTTTTGCATTTCATAAATAATATCAAACTCACCCTGGAAGCTGCAAGGAGCAGCCAAAAGGACATAATGAACTGGACAAATCCTCCAACCAGTGCTACAGCACTACAAGTTGTGATAATTCGATATATGACATCAAGATCGTATAAGCCTGTTGTTCCTCCAAAGAAAGTGTTTACTTGAGATAGTAAGGTCGATGCTGTCTTCAAAGTCGGATTTCTCCATGCTTGAATGGCCCTGTGTAAAATCCAACTACTAACGGCGCCAACGCCAACTCCGATAAACTGCATAAACAATTGATTAGCATAAATTATACTGTGATTGCTGTGCAGTTGGCAGTATTTTGTGGTATCAGTGGCGCATTACGTAGCAAAAACTATTTATTTGCACGTGACGATAAATTGATTGCTGCTGCTAAAATATTTATTTACTTTCGACAAAGGGTAATGTATTTTTCATTTAAAGGGGCATCGAATGTAATGAGTTGCATATTGCATAGTAATTTCTTTGCATTACCGAACGCTCGTGTTTTTAATAGGTAAGCATTATATTTGTTTGAAGAGCTTCCTATTATAATTATACTGAACACTGTCCCTGTACTGTTCATTCATATTTGGTTTTATCGATAAATAAATACGAGCTCTGTAACTTCGGCCATTGTAAAGACATATCGCATCGGCGAAATACAAGAAGTGAGTTTTAAACATGCATTATGCATACACACAAACATGACAGACTTCACATGTCAAATCAACAATAGGCCACTATTGTAGAGCTCAACATTTACTGGGTTTTAGACCGGACTGAAAGAGCATCAGCAGACAGAGAGCAAGTACAAGTAAGGTAGTAATGATATGGAAAACAATACACTAATTGTATCATTAATGCATCATTATCCAGACTGAACCATTCTGTTCGGGTTACGTACGTTCACGTAATTTTGTTTTCAGCAATTATTACAAACCACAAAGTTCCACACAGTACTAGTATATGTAATTTATAAGTTGACGATGAAATTATGCTATCTGGTGTTTGTTGCAAAAATAAGGTACAGGAACCATGCTGGTAAACTTTATTAAAGGTAATACGTTTCATTCAAAAATCAAATAATTAATAATAGTAAATATGATAGCTGTGTAACAGCAAGTAGTAGAGATATTGACTCATCGTGTGAGTCAATCAATTTACCAAAGTTTAATTTATTATTTTCAAAGAGGTACGTTTTTATGGTATTTCTCCTTTCGACATTCTGCATTCTACTTGCAAATTGTTAATTAAAATGAGTCATACAAAAGGATATCAATATAGAACGAGTGTGTAGTAAAATCAATAGGAACTAAAGGAAAATTTTTGTTTATGTGCATTTATTAATTGTAAAAATTAAGTAATTGTAAAGTAAGTAATTGTTTTTGGAATTGGTTGATGGGAAAATTGAACTTGAAAATATCTTGGTATACAAGATAATCAATGTACGCAGTAATCTGGGCATTCCAGAACCTTGACGAATTACAAACACATCAGACTGCACTGAACTGAAAGTATGAGTTTGATGGATGATCTTTTCTTTCAAGGGATAGTTGTACCCAATAGCAGATACAACCAATGAAAATCTTATGAGAAAATTAACCCAAACACTACTGTTCCACAATATAACTGAAGAATAAATAAGAAATATTTTCTAATATATATTTGAACAGTCACTTACGATAGACGTTAAGGCTATTAATTTCACACCCTGTGACAGGGAAAGACATAGGCACGCTGTCACCATTTTGATTTGAGTATATCCGCTGGTCGATGTACGTAAAATGAACACAAGTGGTATTAAATATTTACTAGTAGCTCAAGCTAGGTTATTTTGGATGTTTCTATTTTTTTAAATTCACACCAGAGTTCACATTATATTACAGCTTTATTGCTGTACACAAAAATACTTTACTGGTCACACCATACTCACAGTACTTTCAGAAAACGGTATTTTTGTAAATATAATGTATGTCAGCTATCTGTTATTTCGACACCGGAATAAGTAAAAAAAACAACAATACCACAAAAGGCTAATATTTTAAAACATATATTTCAATTAGTACGCCAATCACATTTGCACTTGAACTACAAAAAAGTTCCTTCCAAACCGTACAATGTCAGTTGAATTATAAAAATAAATGGAAATATAACACCGTACATTCCGGAGTGTAACTCCAACACAATTACACTTTGTACGTACGTACTATCTGTGTTAAATTAATTAAATATGGTATGCATGAAACACACCTTGTGTCATCCTAAAATAACACGCCATTTTTCAAGAACAAAGCCATTTCAAGTGCAGCACAATATTATATTTTTTCACTCTCTCTCTCTCTAGATGAAGAAGAGTCATAATCTTTCGTTTCGGAAGATACCAAGACCAAGATACCTACTGTTCTCACGTAACGACAAGACCAGGAGAGTAGTTTGTTTATGATGTCACCGTTGCTTCTGTTAGTAGACAAATTACCACATCCATTCTTTCTACAAGAACACATAGAGAAACGTAGCTTCACATTAATGGAGGTCTACCTTTACTACTGTAGTGGCAATGTTAATGTGCACCATTCTCTATGTACTATCATCATAATGTGTTCCGCAATCAAATGACAAAAACTGAAGCACATGCAAGCATAGCTCGTGTGATGTCGAAATGTCCTCTTGTAAACTTTAAAGAGCAACGAAAGTCGAGATAGCATAATAAATAACTAAAGTTACTTGGAATAGGTACGTTACGTACACTGGTGGTAACCTAATGAATGGTGTTGGTAGTAAACCGTTGGATAGCAATACACAATGGAAACAACAGAATGAAGAAGAATTGTTTACAGGATTGAAGAGTCATGGTGTGATTCAATGCAGCACGCTGAATTTTTTCCCAAACTTGTGTAGTACACAGGAAAGGAAAATCAGAATAAGAATCGGCCATGTTTTTATGTCTACAAAATGGTAGTAAAAGGGAATACTCTAACGAGAAAGTCAACTATTAAAAAGATGTGCAGGATGATTCAAGGTAACGCAAGAACGCAACGTAATGTCGTCAAAAGATGAAGAAAACAAAGCAATAGTTGGCAAGCAAAATGACTGTAAAATAGGAGGGAGGAAATACATTAGTGTTGTGCTAAATAATTGGAAGCGTCGCCGTTCATCATAACGCGTCGTTGTTTAGCTTGCGCACATAACTTTTTTTTTAGAGAAACTCAAATAAACAGGGTCGGTTGTATGGTATTATGGATGGTGTATTATCATCATGTTCAGGCATTACATGGTGCCGATGCTCTTTAATGCGTTATGGTCATGAAGTGTTGTGCCATCCCATCCCATATTTTGTGTCATTCATCGTAAACTTCCGTTTAGTCAGAAAACATCATACCAAAAAAGTACGGAAAGTATCATTAAGGTATTAGAAGATAATCTTAATGTAGAACCGGTGACTAAGGATGAATACTGATAGATGAATTGAGTTATTTGTTATTGTGTTATGTTATGGTCTTTTTGACTAATCTCGGTAACAATGAAAATGAGTGTAGAAGAATGGATGTTTGATATAATATCGTTCAATACTGCCATGTGTTTATTTCCAAGTACGTTAATATTATAAAACCCACCCACGCCCCTAAGTAAATGTACATTAAATTTATAAAATACAGTAATATTTTCTACAACAGGAACAAACAAATAACTTTAACAAAACGTTTAAAACTGTATCCTATCCATTTGTACAATTACTTTAATGGCTAAAGTTTCGTAAAAATATTTGTAAACTATTTTATCTAGTCTATGTATTGTATGAAATGTGTGTGCCACTGTGAAACCGTATAGTATACCAATAAAAGTTTTGATTGAGGAGTGTATGTTATAAAAGCTATTTTGCATCTATTTATCATAGTATTTACATGAACAATATATTTAGTAACATGCGTTTTCAGGATCTATAAACTGAAGAATCCCTCGCATATTCCTTATGATGATGATGGTGGTGGTGATGATGCCCGGAAACTTTAGAAATTCCAGCCTGAGAGGACGGAGTACCTAAAAGTTGTTCCAAACAATAAAATATGATAATTATATAAATGCCGATTTGAAAATAAAATAAATGAGGACTAACTTTTGGAGGATCTAGCAGGAACGGAAGCCTGTGCATTAGATGAATGTATGCTGACCAATGGGTCAGTTTTTCCCTTGGTTGTGTTCCGTAACTTAAAACTAAGGGCGCATGCAACTATTCCAGCAACTGCAGCCGCAGCAATGGAGATCAATGTTGCTGTAGCCCAGCCTTTGCATTCTTGAGATGTTGACAATATTTCAGTCTTCCTGTAATAATCTAGTAAAACACAAAAAGAAATAATAGTTAAGTTAATGATGAACTCAATAGGGATGTTTTTTCGTATAGGAAATTTTATATGCTTTATTGTTTTTTAGTTACCTGCTGGCATCACCACAGAAAAGCCGATATTATCTCCAAATTTGGTGCTTGAAGCTTCGTCACTAGACTCCTTTGAGTTAATCTGATTAAACTTTTTGGTGCTAATCAGCGTCCTTTTTGTGTTTAAAAGAGATCGCGACTGCACTTCAGATGATGTTGATGTGGTGGTTTTCATCAAGTAATTATCAATACTGCCAATATCTTCCTTATGTACGTTTTCATTATCGAAGCTTCTCACAACTGTTTCAGGTGGCAAGGGAATTGGACTATTATGTTTTCGTGATAGCTCCAATCCCAATGTTGCAAAATTACTTTGATCATCGCCTTCTCCAACAGTTTTCCAGTGCTGGGATAAAGGTGCAGAATATTCCACTGCTGTCGAGTTACTGTTTGTTGTAAATTCTACCATTGTTTCGTGACCAGCTATACCTCGTCTACGCCGTCGCCCGTAACCGCTGGGTTGATAAACGTCCATACAAAATTCCTAAAATAAAATGTGATATTGACTTCTCACATGAGCGAGCAATGATTATCGAAAAATTACACCGTAAATGGCACCTTACCGGTTGACAGTCTGACGCATCCATACATGCTTTGATTTGCGTGTGAAGCCACAAGGTATTCCGATCTCCCATGTTGGACAGTAGAAATGCTTCAAAGTCCAAAACGACTTCGTTTGTCTTGTCTTGGTATCGGTGCGGTTGATTAGGGATTATTGATGCAAGGTCAGAGTTTCGGCAACTACAAAAGTCATTTAAGAATTTTTAAAATCCATTCATTTCAACAATTCATGATATAAATATATATAGGTATATACTGCGCATGCCTTGAATAATAATTTTCGTTTGTAAAACAAGAATAAGACTTACCCTCCTTTAACCAGCGAAACAGATCCTTCGGCTGTTGGATCCTTGGCATCGGGGGAAACTGATACTTCCATTAACTTTGCATGCTGCCAAGCTAAATCAATATATCATTATTTTATGAGCATTATGGAAATGACTATAAACAGTTAAAATACATTTTTATTTAGCTTCAATAATTACCAGAGTTTGCATTGATTCTTGCTCGTAATCTGCAAATATTCAACATATCACATTGTAAAATTCACAAATTAATGCTAATCGTAGTAATACTAAATAGGTTTTCACTGTGGAAAGCAATCATTTTTACTGTAATCTGGTTCCAATTGGTACAGCCTGGTCTACAGGAAGCTCCTGAGAGTCGGCGCCAGTGATGTAGGTACCAGATCCTGGAGAACTTCTTCCTGCTGATGCTGGAGAACGTTGCTCTCGATACAACGCAACTTCGTATTCTAAGCGGCCAGGTGACTCTTCCACAACGCCACTCACTCTGGCCCCGGTTGGTCTGAAAGGAATTTTTAATTCAAAATTTTCCATTTATCGTAAAGCAATACACATAAACCATATAATTTATTCGTGATTGATTCTATATTATTACATGCTACCAGCAAAGCCAGCGGCTTTACTCTGGACTACCGTTGCTGCTGGTGGTTTACACATTATGATGACCTCTTGATCAGAAAGCATCACCACTCCAGGCAGTTGGGGGAACCAAATTCTCACGTGAACAAATCCCTAAAAATATCAATTTCGTTACAATTACTCAGATAACAAACATTAAAATTCTAAATTTTTCCAAATTTAGGTAAAGTTCTGTTGTCACTTGTTGAGAAAAGTCATGATATTTCTCAAGGTTGTGTCAACGTTGCAAGCACATCTCATGACTTACTGCCGCGGGTGTATACATACAATCTACTTACGCCCTTTTATGTATGTTTCTGGAACATAGACATGATTGATGTCCTCATTCTCACCTTTGTTTGAAATTACCTGCGTTATGCGTCACACCATGCAAAATTGGACAAAGGCATATCTCATTTTTATCTCACTGGTAGGTATGAAATTGAACTAGTACCCTATAACTTCAGAATTACTAGTAATGATGACACACGAAAAGACGTGCTTACAAAAAAATACTCATTTTTCTTTCCTTTTCTTTCTTGTCAATTGTCCAAAACAAGCAAGTAATCAAAAAGAGAAAGAAAAAGAAAGACGTTTAAAACTACACCACTATTACGTGTGAGTACGTGCTGCTGAAATTTCGCAAATACATACATACATACATACATACATCTTATATCTTAAATTCCCTACGATTCGGTACAGTTCGTCATGTGTAACTTTTGTTTGACACAACAGGAAACCGTTATTACTTACAAGATGTCACATAATCACGCGCAATCCTACATATGCACATCAAAAAACAAAAAGGAGTATTTCATTGTTGCACCGCGTCTCTTTGCAACAACTTTGCACGAGAGTCTTCCCGATCAGGGTTTTCGTGTACTTCTCTACACACATCTAAGCATTTTAGGTTTTTCATTGTAATTATTACGTCCGCATACGGTGAAACCTACAAGCTGGTTATTTAACGCGTTACATTACTGTATGTTCACAAAACACACACACATTACATTACACCGCCATTACATTAGAAAAATGTCTGTTCATTTTCCCTTCTTGACTTCAGCATAAATGTGCCAATTAAAAAAGAACTGCGTGAGTTCCTCCTACAAGCTTACACCTCACTTGGCTAAATTTGGCTTCCTTCCTTAACAAAGCAAAGTTTTCTGTTTACGAAAATAAAGTCAACAACATTTTATGTGGATTTACAGAAAACACCACTACACTACTACTACAAAACATGTAAAATACGACGCGTTATTCGTTCACCCTTCCCTTCCCCGCAATAATATTCCGAAACCAGGCTCATCTTTGTAGAAATAGAACTTAAGCGACGCAACGCACCCACTTTATGCTCCATATATATTTAAAATTAGCTACCGTGACTAAAAGCTTATTATTGTGTTTACCTATATGAAGCTCAAGCCTCGAGCTAACTTGTCGAGATTGAAATTTGCTCCTTCCTTGCTAATGGTTTACTTTACGTGTGGACCGTGTGTTGGTATTGTTTATTGCAGCTTTTGCATTGACAAAGGCAGATATCATACCCTGCAACTTATCTGACTTTCTTTGCATGTCTAAAATGCATCTAACTACCTATCCGAAATATTACACCAAACTTTTCGACTGAAATACAAATAACTTTAGTACAAATATGCCAATCAAACGTCACATCATCGGGTAACATGGAATGGCGGTTTAAAAACGTTTTCTTCTAGTTTTGTCCCAATTTTTAATGAAATTTTAATACGAACTTTTATAAAATCCCAAATTCCGAGAGCATCTCTAATGAATCGGTTAAGATGATATAAATTCCTATGTAAAATTAGAAGGGCAATAGATCCTCCGTACCCACACTTCTTGTTACATTTCCTAACGATGTCATTTGACTCATTTGAGCAAGTATTTTTGATGGTATAGAATTAATGTTGTGGTTAAAAAAATTCTAAGATAGTGACTGATAAAATATGAAAAAAATTATCGTCAACAGCAGCATCCGTCATTGTTAAGTACAGCTGCAGTGGTGACGACTTGTTCTTATTGCTCCTTTTAGTCGGTACTCCCTTTCTGTACCTGCCTGTCTGGTACCTGGTTTACTATTTGCTCAAGAGGGAAAGACAAAAAACCATAACGAATCAGTCTGTTTACACAAACGCAAAAAGTATAAATAATATTCCTTTTACTAACCACCAGTGTTGTCATTTCTTGTCTAATCATGCTTTAAATCATAAAAAGGAAATCACGGAGAAACCAGGAAGAATCGTGGATGCAATCTGTGGTGAAATGATATTGCAATATTGCATATCAGCATACCATCGCATCACCAACTGTCACTGTGTGCGTCGGGTATTGCACCGATTTCCTTACATCGTTTAGCTCTCTTCATTGTTGGTTTTTCATGCATTTTATGTAGTACACACCTTATCTTTCTATGTGCAGTCGTTTAGTACAATGCTGATCATAATCGTGGACGCGTAGCAGTAGTGATATAAATAAGAACTATTAGTCTTGACTCTCGAACCAATTGTTGTGGGATTTTCAAGCAACATGTGGTTGCAGTTTTTGTAAAGGCTGCAATTAAAAGTCACGATTCTCGGTGTATCTCTATACTTTCTTCGTCGTCGTAATCAACGGTAATTATTTTTTTATTTTGTCATGAATTTGGCAGACGATAACGTTTATTTGCATCTTCTCTGCTTTTCCGGAGCTATACTATTTAGGTTTAATGAGCACGAGTGTTGATCAAGATCTTACGTTTTTTCTCTGTTGTAAACTTTCCACTCAAATCACAACAGTCCTGCTATTTCCTTATGGTTTTTCCTTTTTGACATTTGCCACAACACCGCAACCGTTGTGTAGCGATCCCATTTTGAAGGCTATGCGGTTTATTGGGTGTCATCAGTGTTACATATAAAATTTGTGTAGTTTCCGCTTTAATGCTATCATATATAGCACCACCGTAGAGAATAGGGCGTTACGCAGAAATGAAAAACGGAACATAATAATTTATTATATGGTTAAAGTCAAAGATCATGATAACTCTTGTGAAGATCTTATCTACGTATCAACACGTTGCATTTATACTGTCAAATCTATATGCATGCAAGTGTACTGTAGTATGCCCATGTGTCTGGAAATTATGTGGAATGGCAATACACGATACATTTTAACGACTTTTAATTGTCCGAACAAATGGATCATTGTCTACAAAATTAGAGCATTACATAAACTCTGATTTACATATAGTCAACCAGAGGATCTTTTGACTATTTCTGGCTGTGAGCAAATGAACAAGCATATGAGCTATAACGAACACACAATAGACGCCTTTGCCAATTTAATGACTAATGACAGTACACAGTGTACTCCTTCATACAATGACAGTGTTCAGAAGACAACCTGACAAAATCATGTTAAGAAGTCTACATTGACAACTTTACGCATCCTTGACTTTCAAAATTCTTTTTAGATGCATATCACAAAATTACAGCGACCAATGAACTATTCTTTCGAAAAAAGATTCGTCACGCTCCCTTCGTTTCCTTCAAAAGCGTAGAAAAAAGTGTCTCGGTAAAAAGGAAACGTTTCAACGTGTACACATACACACACACACAACTTGTATACTACTTTTCACGATGAGTATATTTAACTTTAATCATTCTCTCACTTCACGCAAAATGTCTATTCTCTCAGCATCCTACCTTTTAACAAGCTTATCTCAGTACCTAGGTGAATGACAGGCGTAGACTGTATAGATTTTTTGATCATCTTACCGCTCACTCAAATAGTTGATAGTATAGTTTTTTTTAGTTCTCCACGCTTACTCGTAATAGTTCAAATATCTTCGAAAATGCGATTGCAGTGCACCAGAGTGCACCCACGACTAGAAAAAATCCCTAGCCATTTTAGCCAGGTGTGGCTAGCTCATATTATATTCCTTTTGATTTAATGCGCCATTTGTCAAGATGTCACTATTTTCTCCATTACCATCTCTTTTGCATGTTGCGCACTCCTAAGATTGATATGCACCAATTATGCCCATTTTATAAATGTAAATGTGTTCAGTAATTTGTGTGATTTGCTTTGAGGTGACGATGATAAAACGAACAGTTCTCTGTAATTATCAGACTAATGGATGCAGATTTAACTACGGTAATTTCATTATTTAATGGCTCTTGCGGTTGTTCATGTAAAAAAATTTCAGGAAGTAAAGGAAGCAAAAGGTGTCATCGCATTACACCATGGTATGATAGTAATGGTATGTGTGATGATTTGATGATGCTACATGTGAGAATAAAATATGCACGGTCCTGCTTCAAGCACAATACGGTTTGCTGTTTTTATTTTCTAGAGAAAATGTTATTACCCTTATCTAAATTGCTGTTATTACAATAAGTGTAAAATATGCTAGCATGCTTTTATACGATTATATAATAATAATAGCAAAGTCTCTACTGTACAGCGCAATCTTGAAATAATGAAGGGGGTTGGACAAAAAAGAAAATATTAAAACAAGGAACAGGACTACGTGTTTTATCTTTTTTGTACAAAAAAATCCCGACTACCAAAAAAGCATGTATTTTTGGTAAAGAGGTAAAGAAAGGAAATAATGTGTGCTTTATGGACGTTTATTGCTAGCGGTTTGTTGATGCCTGTTGTATGACCAAACAGGGGGATGTAATGCGACGCACGTAACATTAAATGAAATGGAGCAACTTACCAGAGCGCAGTGCAATAATTCACTTAAATGTGATGCAACACAAAAAATTCACGTGTAAAGTACCGATATGAATTTTTTTCTTACATTTCTCTTTAAAACTCCGCACCGAGTGAAATCGGTTATTCTCATTTTGAAAACACGTCCAGAAACATCCGATACATCTGGAAGGATCACGCATGGTCCATCCTGTAAATCTTGAGCAATGTAGTCCTTGATAGCGCCACCTCTGTCGTCTGCAAATATCGGCGTACCCCGAAATCCATCTGGTCTTCTCAGTCTTGCTGTAAATAACTCTTTCCCACTAGTGCCTACTGCGCAGTCAATGTCGGCAACTAAAGAAAAAAGTGGAACATTTCGTTATACATTCCTTCTTATTTATCTCCTGTGCCCTATGTCCAATACCTAATTAAAGACGATCGAGAAAATACTAACCTTCATAGTCTTGGCATTTTACAGTATTCAGCAAATACAACAAGGTCAAATAGACCCCAACAAGGCGGTTGAAACTGTAACTGACGGTGAACAAAATGCGCCTCATGTTTCAAACTTTTGTCTTTGATTAGAATAAACCATAAACCTCACAACAACATTGCTTGTCAATTTCGCCAAAAACAAAATCAAAAGATTCAAAAAAGTCATAAAACACTTAATATGTCTTACTCGCACGTCACTACGTCTGTGGTCAATTTCATAATTAAAACTTTTAACAACTTTCACTAATCACTTTACTCTCTGACCAATCAAATAATATCCTCCCGCACATTAATTAATGGTTGACTATCCAAAGAAACCTTTGCTTCAGTTTTCTCTTTGAAAACCGGCAAGTCACTTACTTTTACCCCAGACAACTTCAACCTGCTTTAGGACTCTAACGAGGTGACGTTGTGAACTCAACTTTGAACATCAAGCACGCATACGGTACAGAGAAAAGCTTGCCACGAAATGAGTAGAAGTGGATGTTGAATCCCGCTATAAACCCAATCCAGGTGTGATATTTAGGTTTGGGTATCTGCCTACTTCCTTTTAATACCCACAGTAGTGAGTGCTGATAGTTATACTGTTACCGTACCTGCGCGGTAGTAGTGGTGGTAGGACGCATATAACTTGACATCAAAATCTCTGTAGCCATAGATAAGATTCATCCTCCCTCACTCTCTACATTAACCAGGATGATCTTCGCATCATCTTGTCGTGTACTCTATTGCCATGAACCTTTGCAAAAATGTTTCACGCAGAGGGTCTTCTTCATTGTTGCTTGCTTCCCCGTCACAGCGTTGTGCAATGCCTATACATACACGGATGCTTGTGCATCATCGTAACTCTTTCTATCGTGGTTACTTAAGAAGACACTTTTGGTTATTTAAGGCAACTGTCACACCGCAGTATATGTAGTTCACGGTTATGGTTGTACCCTGCCTGACTATTATAGGTGCATTAGGCATGTATCGATGGTAAAATACCTTCTCTATATAATGGCAAATATAACGAATACGTTACACAAAGACCACTACCTCGTCCCTGTCTTAACTCATGCTTATCATTGCAAAGTAAGCAATTTTATCCATA